>VSMD01043569.1:0-131766 GCA_008750895.1 Mirza zaza
AACTTTTTTTTTACTGCACTGTGGTATACATTTAATCAGGGGTGGATGCATTTTAATGTATTGGTTATGACATTGAGAGCCCTAAAATATCAGAGTGCCAAGACTTTCGAATATTCAAGCAGTGGCCATGAGTATAGGAGGAAGATGTTCCGCCGGGCAGCTGGGGGAGGGGCCTGAGAGTATGACAAGGGGTTCCCCATCACTGTCCAGCCCCCACACTTTTCAGCTGCCGAGTTCTCCCACAGAGACACCCCGTGCCAGCCACCGAGGCAGCCTTAGTGGAATAAAGCCACGAGCTCCATCCACATCCCTCCTTCCTGCCGAGGGTCCCCGACTTGCGGGATTTGTCCAGACTGAGCCCTTTCACGCTCTGCATGCCTCTGCCCTGTGTCCCGTAGCTTCGTCAGCTGGAAATGCAGCTACAGCAGGAGTACGAGGAGAAGCAGATGGTCCTTCACGAGAAGCAGGATTTGGAAGGCTTGATCGGAACCCTCTGTGATCAGGTGAGCGGGAGCCGTCAGCAGACATTCGGGAGGACATGCTCCCTGCCTCCAGGCCCTGTTACAGGGACGGACTCAGGGGGAAGCCAGCTGGCAGGGAACCATCCTCTGGTCTCCAGGAAAGCCCAGGGAACAGGTGCTTCGGCTGGCGTACCCCACCTACCCCCAAGTGCCCCCTCTCCACCAGCTCTTCCTGCCATGCTCACTGGCTCTTCCAAGGAGACCCCCAGCTGCCTTCAAACAGCTGGGCCTTGGGAAGAACCCACGGGCATAAACAGATAGGGCTCAGCCAGGGCGATAGGCGAGGTTGTCTTGTCTCCAGCAGCTGTTGGGGTAAGAGTACAGACACTCCTTACTCTAGAAGGGTGAGTGGGAGTGGCCACTGCTCTCACGGCTGCCCTAGCGAGAATCTGATTTTTGCTAGAAGCAGCCAGGCTCGGAGACAGACAAATGCATCTGGAAGTCCCTGCTGGGCTACTTCTGTGCACACGGCTTCGAGCGAGCTAGTTAACCGCTCCGAGCCTCTGGGGAGCAGAGCCTTGTGGGGCTGCTGCCACCACTGTGCGCTAGGGGCCTCAAGCGCAGCACCGTGGACATTTGGAACCGGACCGGGTCACTCTCCGTGGTGGGGCTGTCCTGTGCATTGTAGGGTCTGGAACAGCATCCTGGCCTCTTACCCGCTAGATGCCAGAAGCACACAGCCCAGCTGTGACAGCCAGAAATGTCTACAGAGATCGCCAAGCATCCTTTGGGGACAAAATCAGCCTCCCTCCCTGCAGAGAGCCGCTGCTGTACCGAAGTAGCCAGCAGAGCTCAGAGCCAGCTTCTGATTTCAGAGTTGCAAGGAATCATTCTTTCATCCCCCAAATATTCCGTTCCCTGCCTGTGCCGCTGCTACACGAAATGCCGGCACTGGAGAGAAAAGCCTGTGGCCTCCACAGTTTCTTTTCAAGTATCACAGGAGTGTATTTTATTGTATTTGCTTAGCGTGGGCTCAATATCTGCTGGTTAGTAATGGTCTTTGTATCAATATCCTCTGCCAAATTCATTTGCTCCATTTACAAAAGAACGTGGGTCCACTTCACATGGTCACCTCAGACAGCCAGGCCATGGATAAAACAGGTGCTCATTATGTATTTGAAAACAAATGGATGAATTGAGTGAATTCCGGGGCAGGGCCACCGTAGCAATGGGAGGGAGCGTTAGAAGCCCAGGGAATCAACAGGAAAGCTATATAATCTTCCTTCTCTGGGATTTTCAGTTTCACAAAGCAATTGGGACCATTGAATTCAGAGCCACAGAAATCGGTTTCCTTTGGCATCCGTGTAAGAGAGCACAACCCAGTTCCAGACTCTAGAATGATAGTCAGGAATCCCCAGGACAAGGTTGCATTCTGTTCAGCACAGTTCCCTTGAGAACACAAACTGGGTAATGCAATGAAGAGAGGGGCTTTTATAAATATTGCCAAAATAAATGTTACATGTAAAGGGAAGGTAAATTTAGATGAATAAAATGCCAGTTTTGTGTTAGTCACCAAACTGTAGCCTTTTTAATAAATTATCACATTTGATGATTTTAAAATGTTTTTATTGTGACCTTTGCCAAATCTTTAGAAAAGTAGAAAAAAATAATGTAATTGGTGTTTATACAGCAAGCACCCAGGGTTCACATAAATTAACATTTTGCCATATTTGATTCAGCTGTTGTTAAGGAAACAAAACACTTCAAAAACAGTTGCTGTCCTCTTGGTGGCCCTTCCAAGTCTCACTCTGCTCTTTTTACCCTCCCTTCCCCCACCCAGAGGAAACCACTAACCTGAGGTTGAAGCGTGTAATCCCCCGTATGTATATTTCAACTCTCACCATATATAGCACATATGATTCTGTACTTTCTTCTCCCTCCATATCATGCTTTTGAGATTAGTTCATGATAAAGCATGTAGCTTTAATTAATTCACTTAGCTGCTACATAGCATTCATTTTTAAAAACATTCCATTTTTCTATTGGTGAATATTTAGTTGCTTCCATCCTGAGACACACAACCTCTGTGCCTACTCTTACGGATGTCTCGCTGTGCACAGGGCAAGAGTCTCCCCAGGGTCTGTGGTTAGAAGAGGGATTGCTGGCTCCTGGGGATGTGCGATTTTGGAGTTGTTAAATGTGGCCCAAATTGTCCCCAACGTGACGGTGGCAGTTTCCACTCTCACCAGCAGGGTCTGAGGTTTGTGATTTTCCACGTCTCAGCAGACACGGCACTGTCTAGACATTTTTAATTTTGTCCTGGGCATTGGGATTTAAATAGCATGGAATGTCCGTCATTACTGGTGAAGTTTTCATGTGTTGACTGTGGATTTGTTTTAGTATGGATTACGTGTTCATAGTCTTTTGTCTCTGTTTTTTTTTTTTTTCTATTGATGATGCATGATTGTTATACAAGATGCTAATCCATTTTTGGTTATAAATTTTAAAAATATCTCCCACACTATGGATAATCACTTCACTATGTTTATAATGTCCTTTGGTTACTAAAAAGCAATTTTTAGTAACCTGGGTGTGGTGGCAGCATGTGCCTGTAGTCCCAGCTGTTCTGGAGGCTGAGGTAGGAAGGTCACTTGAGCTTAGGAATTTCAACACCAGCTCGAGCAAGAGCAAGTCCCTGTCTATACAAAAAATTGAAAAATTAGCTGGGCATCGTAGCATGCACTGTCCCAGCTACTTGGGAGGCTGAGGTAGGACAATCACTTGAGCCCAGGAGTTTGAAGCTGCAGTGAGCTATGATGATGCCACTGCACTCTAGCCTGGGTAACAGAGTGAGACCCTGTCACTAAATAAATAACTGGTTTTTAAAAATATAGTCATATTAATTGATCTTTTTTATGGTTTGTGCTTTTATGTCTTAAGATAGCTTTCCTTAACTAGAGTCCATAAAAATATGTCATATTTCTTGAAAGTTCTAAAGTGTTGTTTTTGACATTTTTAGGTCTTTAATCCATCTAGATTTTATTTGGGTGTATTGTGTGAGGTAGGAATCTATTTTCCCTTGATAGAGATAAACTTTGTTTTATTTCGTGAAGAATTCTTTCCTACAATTTGCATGTGTGCCTAGTGTTTTATGAGCTCTCCAGTTGGGTTCATTGGCTTGTCTATTCTGCATCAAGATTATGTGGTCTTAATGGCAACATTTTGGTGGCTTATAGGATAGCTACCTGGCTTGTCTTTAAACATTGCCTGTTTTCTTGATCCTTTAATCTTCTTCTCATTTAGATCCATAACAAAACCTCTTGTGATCTTCATTGGAAACACATTGATTTATAAGTTAATCAAAAATGACTTGCTTTTTATATATTGAACTGTTATATTATTGCTCATGTTGACTCTCCCCATTTATTTATGGATTTCAGTTTATTAGTTTTATCCATAAAAGTCTTGAACTTTTTTGTTAGGTTTATTTTCAGGAAACTTATAATTTCTATGGCTATTATGCATAGAATATTTTTCTGCATTCTGTATTTCAGTTAGTTATTATGGCACATGAGAATGCTATTAATTATTGTGTGTCAATTTTGTATCCGGCAAACTTGCTGAATTCTTATTTTTCATATTTATCTGTAGGCTGTTTTGGATTTTCTACATTGAGAGTCTTACTATTTGAAATTCAGAATAGTCTTGTGTCTTGACTATGAATTAGGACAACAGAGAGATCTCATTTCAAAGAAAAAAATGTCATACTTTCTATATCTTGTTTCTTTTTCTTGCTTTATTTCATTGGCTTGGCCTCCAGTATGAGATGGAATGTTAAAGGAGATATTTGACATCCTTTTCATGTTCCTGACCTTAATAGGAGTATTTCTAAAGTTTTGGCATATACACATTTGCAGTGTGTGTTTGATAAGTACAGTCATGCATCATTTTATAATGGGGATGCATTCTGAGAAAGCAGATTAGGCAATTTTGTCATTGTGCAAACATCATAGAGTGAACTTACACAAATATAGACGGTGTAGATTAGTACACACCTAGGCTATAAGGTATAGCTTATTGCCCCAAGACTACAAACCTGTACAGCATGTTACTGTACTGAATACTATAGGCAATTGTAATATAATGGTAAATATTTGTGCATCTAAACATATAAAAGGCACAGTGAAAATATGGTATTATAATCTTATGAGACTATCATTGTATATATGGTATGTCAATGATCAAAATGTCATTATATGGTACATAACTGTAGTAAGGTTCAATCAGCCTTCTTCTATTTGTAGTTTTCTAATATCTTGAAAAAATGTTTTATTGTTGAATATTATCATATGCTTTTTCTGCAATTGTTGATAATCCTATGACTTATCTCATTAATTTATTAATGTAGTATAGAATATTTTAGATGGTATAATGTATGCTGACATATTTCTCAGATAAATCTTACTTAGTCATTTTTTAAAAAATACACTGCTCTTTTGGATTGCTAACATTTTATGCAGGATTTTTGCAACCAGGAACAAAGGTAAGATTAGTTTATAGTTTTCTTCCTTTACACTATCCTTGTCAAATGTTGTATTGACCTCATGAAATGAGTTTGCAATCATTTCTTAAATAATTTTTATAAAATTTGAGTCAGATGGTTCTTGCAGATTTGATACAATTTGTCTGTAAATCCATTTGAGTCTGGTTTCTTGGGGGTTAAGGTAGGCATTTGATTGATATCTCTGTAATAATAATTGAACATAAATTCAGATATTATTCTCTTCCTTACTGAGTAAATTTTGGTAACATGTTTCTAGCCACTTATTATTTCATCTGACTTTTCATATAGGTTGGCATAAAAAATCTTATTACAGTATTTTCTCATGGTTTTAAAAATGCTACTGTATCAGATTATTTTCTTTTTCAATCATATTAATAATAATGTCCACTTTTGAGGGTTTTGTTGTTGTTGATCAGTCTCATTAGAAATTTGCCCATTAATCCTTTCAAAGAACCAGCTTTTGTTACATTGTTCTCCTGTCTTGTATTTATTAGCGTCTGCCTTTATCTTTGTTTCTTTTTCCTTCTCCTTTCCGTTGATTTAGTTTTTTGCTCATTTTTTAGCTTTGGTGTTAAAGTTTTTAACTCCTTTCAATATTTTTTATTCCATTTAAAATGTTTTTTAAAGTACATTTAAGATAATGCCTTTACCTTGAATTGCTACTCTAGTGCCATCCTTACATGCTCTTTTGTCATATCTTTTGTGCTTTCCTCCTTTAATTTGAGTTTCAAGTTTATTAACATTTAGGATTTTATCTAGAATAACTTTTTACTGTTAATGTTTAATTTAGTGTCATTTGGACAGATAACATTGTAGAATGCATAAGATTTTTTTTTCTTTGAAATTGTTGAGATCTCTTTGTTGCTTCTGTTCATGGTCAAGTTTAACAAATTATTGAATGGAAAAGAATGTAGCTGCTTATGAAGAATAGGGTTCTATACATGGCAAATAGATCAAGTTTGTTAATCTTTTGATTTCAACATTGTATGCAAATATAAAAGCATAAATCATAAAGGAAAAGTTTTAAAATATATAATTGCATTTTTAAAAATTACCTCCTATTAACTTTGGTTTTGTCTACTTGATCTGCTTCTTGGAGAGTCCTGTGATAGTTCTCCTATCATTGTGGTTTTACTGAATTTTGCTAATAATTCTGTTATAGTTTGTCCTCATGTATTTTGTGGTTGTATATTTAGATGCACCTGAGTTTTGTATTGCCTTATGTCCTTAGCAGATTGTTCCTTTGATTCTGATATAGCATCTCTCCTTTCTCTATAAATGATTTTTGCCTTATTTTATTTTACTCGATTTCTTTTAGTTAGTTTTCCTGCAAGATCTTTTTATAATACCTTCATTTTTAACCTTTCTGAATGTGTGTGTCTGTGTGTGTGTTCACATGCTTCCTTTAAACATTTGGATTTTTTGTTTTCTGAGACTGAGTCTCACTCTGTCACCTGGGCTAGAGTGTATATGCATGATCATAGCTCACTGCAGCCTCAAACTCCTGGACTCAAACAATCCTCCTGCCTCAGTCTCCAGAGTAGCTGGGACTATAGGCCCATGCCACCATTCCCAGCTAATTTTTTCTATTTTTAATGGAGATAGAGTCTTGCTGTTGCTCAGGCTGCTCTTGAACCCCTGACCTCAAGCATTCCTCTCACTTTGGCCTCCCAGAGTGCTAGGATTACAGGCATGAGCCACCACGCCTGGCTTACAGCTAGTAATTTAATCCAATATTTTAGTCTCTAACTTTTTATGGGAAAATTTAATTCATTTACATTTATTATAATGCCTAATATATTTGAAACTATTCATATTACCTTATTTTGTAGTTAGCATTTGTTGTTTTCCTTTTCTTTGTTCTTCCTTTATTGCTTTCCTACTTTTGGATAATGTTTTTGATGTTCTACTTTTGTTCTACTACTGGCTCAAAAGCCACAAACTATATTTCTATTCTTTTAGTAGTTATTAATACATTTTAAGATAATTACTTAATCATAACTATTTCTAATATATTTTAATTTTCACAGCAATGCTGTGGGATCAGTGTTATTATGTTCTTCATATAAATGCAAAAAGTGATAATCAGGGAGGTAAAACCACTTATCCAGGATTATATGGCCAGTTAGTGCCCTGAATAGATTTTAAATGAGGTCTATATTATTTAAAAGTCTGTAAATTTTAAAACCTAACACCATTCTGCTTAAAAGGGATAAGGTCCAGTTATGTAGAACCATACTTCAGTGGACCATCTTTTTTTCATAGTGTCATCAGGCAGCTCAGTTCTGGCATTATGTTGTCATGAAACCTTTGGCAACACACATTCTCTCTCCAAGCCTCAATTTCCCCCTCTTTAAAGTGGCTTGATTATACCTAACAGCACTTCTAGATCATGTTTTAATAATGCTCGGAGACTTTTTTGACAATGGACATTTAACAACCGCCCCAAATAATTTGCCTTTATGATAAATGGTGAATCAATTGAGGTTTGGATATAGTTTCCCACAGCAACACTAAACATCATTTAGATTTATTGGTTAATTATTCACCATCTTTATCCAAGTTTGAATCTTTGTGCTGCAAAATGGGAACTCACAGAATGACATTTATTTCTCATTAACCTAATGAGGGTTTTTTTTGCCCTCCTCTCTTATAGCAATTCATTATAAAGGGGAGGATGACTGGTCTGAGATTCTGTTGTGAATTCTGTTTGTAATGCTCTCTCTCTCTGAAAAGGAGGAGGTGCCAGCATTTTCAGGGGCTCTCTGGCAGGGAAGACTGTAGAATTTGGGCCATCTCTACAGCATGGTCAGTGCCAACATCAGGGAATGTCTCTGATGCTAACTCACCCCACAGGAGAATTAAAGGTGCTGTAGGATGTGTGTGCAGAGCCCAAGCAGATGCAAATATAAGAACCATGCAATGCTCACTGTTTGTGCTTAGGCATGGCACAAATCTGGGCTCTAGAGTAAATAAATCTGGGTTCAGCTAGCAGTTGCCCTGGGCACTGTGATGTAGTGATAAGAGGCTTGCATTCTAATACTGAGCTGCCTGGGTTCAAATCCCTGTATAGCCACTGAGTAGCAGTATGACCTTGGGCTGATCACTTGTGCTCTCTGTGTCACTTTTATGACCTACCCCCTCCATTTCCCCATGACAGTATATACTTAAGAGCCCTGGGTAACTTCTCTCACTTTGTGACCTGCCCCCACTGTGGGGTTTTATGTCCTCATGGCAACCACCAAAAAGTGAACATACCAGACTGTTCCTCTCCTCTCTGTCTCTGCTCATGCCGTGCCTTCTACCTGCAATGCCTTTCCTGAACCTCCCCCAGCTAGGAGTAGCTAGCTTCTACTTCTGTCTGCCACTCCAGCCTGAGCTACGCGATGCTCCTCCGTGCCTCCCGAGCAAACCATATCTGTCTCATGGGATATTTTACTAAAATTACCTCTTTCCAGCCAGAAAAGCTGGATTCCTATCCCAACTCTGCCACTTACTAGTTTGTATGATCTCTGACAAATTACTTCATCTCTGTAAGCTTCAGTTTCATCATCTGTAAAATGGGACTCATCGTGCCACACACCTCATTGATCGGTCACGATGGCTAAATGTGTTAATCACCGCAAAGTGTTTAGAATAGTGTATCACACTTAGAAGGTGTCTATAAATGTAAGCTATTACTGCATTTATAAAGGCAATAATAATAATGTCTATTCTTAAGAGATTGTCACGGAAGTTAAATGCAATAACATGTGACAAAGAGCCTGGCACGATGCCCAGCCCTCAGCTCAGTTTAGCAGGTGATATTAAGAGACAGATAGAGAGAGAGAGAGCATTTTAAACATACCAAAGCTGTACATCTCAGAAAAAGGGCTATATTCTAAGAACCAGCTCATTTTTCAAATAATTCAAAACCTGCAGGAGAGAAATAAGAATACGAAATCTACAGGAACGCATTCTAGGTCATCAGACAATACTCATAATCCTTTATGTTTGTAAAGCACTATACAGCGTACCACGTGCTTTGTGATCCATTATCAGGCCTGATCCTTGTCTTACCTCAACACGAAGGACAGGGATTTTCTTTTATAACCTCTCTTTTTATAGATAAGAAAACTCAGGTTCAGAGAGGTGGTGCGATTCAGTCAAGCTTCCCACCACCAGCAAATGATAAGCCAGGGCTTAAAGCCTAGGTCATCTCATTCTCAACTCCACATTCTTTCTAGAATATTCGGAAACATTCTGAGCATTCCAGGAAACAGGTAGCATTTGGCATGGAGGCACCAATTTCTAGGTATGTGGAAACCAAGTCTCAGTGTTGAGGCATCTCTGTCCACTTTCTTTAAGACCCATCTTAAAGAAATGATGTGTGGGGCTGTGTTCTTTCTGATGGTCTTTTGAAAAGTCCAAGAAGGGGGCCACTAGTGTCTTTCAGGGACGCTAACACACTGCATTTCAAGTCAGTGCCGTTCCCAGAGGAGATCTCAGGCTGTCGGAATTTCGCATGGGGCCCCATGTAATCCTGTCCGTCCTTTGCTTTGTCTTGGCCACTGCAAGTTGTCAAGAAGTCTAAGGTCATACTCCTGGTGCCCAGTCCAGGATGTGGCTTCTCGAGGACCCACTTGACAACCGTCCCCTACCAATTCAGGATTCCGGGGAAAGGAATGTGCTCACCTCTGGCTGGGTAAGGTCCCTCAGCAGAAAATGATCTCATCCGCCTGTCCTTAATCTGGCAAAGTGGGACCAGCTCAAAGGACAGAAAAGATTGCTAACTAGCTCTTCCAAAGGAACATGGTTACTATTCGCTGAGGTGTAACATACATGCAGAGAAGCATGCCACACCCCACGTGTACAGCTCAACGGATTTCCATAAATTCATTAAAAAGCACAAAATTGCAGGTCAAAAAATATTAATAACCCCCAGACGTCCCCATCATGCCCTTTCCAGCCCAGGGCTGTGCTGACTTCTACCAGCAGGACTGGCCACAAGTAGAGGAATAGGCTCTTACGAGGTGAGGTGAGGTCATGTTGATGACTTTGCTACAAAAGATGGGACAGAATGGCTTTGGGTCCATACAGGCTGTGATAACAGTGACGATAGCAGCACTTTTTGTTGTACATTGACTATGGGTTGGGCACTGGGCTAAGCATGCATGTAATTTTCACAGCAGCCCTATGTGGTCTGTACCAGTCCCATTTTACAGATGAGGAAACTGAGGCTCGGGGAGGAGAAAGGTCTTGCCCAAGGTCACACAGTGGGGGTGGCTGATGCAGGATTTGAACCCAGAGAGCTTGGATCCAGAACACTTGGACCCTGGCCGCTGCTTTGTCATCTAAGCTCACGGGCCTCCCTTTGGCTTCCAGATCGGCCACCGGGACTTTGACGTGGAGAAGCGCCTTCGGAGGGACCTGAAGAGGACGCACGCGCTACTGGCAGACGTGCAGCTCCTCCTGGGCACCATGGAAGACAGCAAGACGTCGATCAGCAAGGAGGAGCTGGAGAAAGTGCACAGCCAGGTGGGTGCCGTGGGGTCCCCGGGAGCCGGACTGGGGGGTGCTGCAGCCGGGGAGAACGGCTCTCCCTCCAGGTAGGGGCTGGGCCGTAGCAGCAACCCCTGACTGTCACAGACCTGCAGGGAGATGGGGGACATTGCAGGGCTGGGAGCATCATGTGGCCATGGCAGGTGAGGAGGAGGGGTCTAAGAAGGTGTCCTGTCCCCTCCTTCAGAGCTGCGGCAGAATGTGTCTGTCCCGAGGGCTCGGGCAGAGCAGTGCCCGGGCCAGGAGGGCCGAGGGCAGCATCTGTGTGTGTGTGTTTGGTGGCCACCGTGGCTGGGTGTGCACCACATGGTCATAGTGCCAGCAATGCAAAGCCAGCTCTTAGCAGCAGCAACAGTGATGACAAGCCAGGCTGTTTGCTTATTAGTATGATGTTGATCAGGACGGGGCTTCGACCACCGACTGTCACTCTCTGGAGCCCTGGCCAGGTATGGGGTCCTCTGTGTCCTCCCTCCTGTTGTCTTGTGGTGTTCTCACAGCAGCAGAGTGGGGTGAGGATCACAGACTTCATTTCACAGAAGAGTGAGGTGACATACCCGCAGTTGCCCCGCTTGAAAGTGGCAGTGCTAGGACTCGAACCCGGGCCTTCAGGCTCCACCACGCCTGGCTGGCTCGGAAGAGAGCAGGAGCCCAGGTCTCAAGGTGGATGGGAGGTGCAGCCGGGGCAGGATCTGGGAATCTCGGGGGGTGTGATGAGTGTAGTTCTTCTGGCTGCAGACGGTGGCCGGGGTGGCTGGTGTCGAGAGATGTGAGTGGATTCTGCAGGGTGGCTCGAGCCTTGGGGAGAGAGGTCCCAGAGCCAAATGATGTAGCAGGGACTCGGGATTAGCTGCCAGTCCCCATAGCGAGCTTAAAACATGCAGGCAGGCTCCGAGCCCTGCGGGGCTGTTACTCTCTAAGTCACACACGTCCCTTACCTGGGCCATTCTTGCTGAGCCCAAGTGCTTTCACCAGCTCCCTTTCTTGGAGGGTTGGAATCCCTTCTCCTCCTTCTCTGGTCTCGTGTTATCTGCCCTCAGCCACACCACATGGCCGGAGGTGGCTTTATCTTCACGGTGTACCCCCAGAAACTCAGACAGGTAGTCTGACTCCCCAGAGAAACTGCAAGCTTCCTGGGGGCAGGAGCTAGGTTTCATTCATCTCTGCCAATGCCCGCTCAGTCCTTTGCACATAATACGTATTTTTCCGCTGAATTCCATTGGCTTGTGTACCCCATTTTATAGATGAGGAGACTGAGGGTCAGAGAGGCCTGAGGTCACACGGCCAGCCAGAGGTTGAACCAGGCCTGGAATCCACATCTCCTGACTCTAAACCCAGTCCTCCTCTCTGGTCCTTCTGGAGAAGCAGCTCACGATGGTCAGCAGGTCCCCTGGAAGGCAGCGGGAGGCAGCAGAGTATAGCACCAGGTGTGAGAAACCGAGATTCCGGAGTTTCCACTTGCTTCCAGTCTCTGGGGTCAGTTTCTATCTGTAACACAAAACATTTCAGGTAGAGCTTATTCACTCAACTAGAGGATCTGAAACAAAAACAAAAAAAAAACCTCATTTCAGATTTGACTCGGATCTCACCCACCCCGGGCACCACGCCATGGTCAGTTGTCATGCTTGCCCTGTCCCCTCTCGTCTGGGGCAGTCTCCCAGGCCTGCCTTTTTCTTCATGACCTCGGCCATTAGAAGGAGAACTGACCAGGTCTCCTGTAGAATGTCCCCCAGTCTGGGACTATCTGGCGGTTTTCTCAGGATGAGACTAAGCTTATGGGTTTGGGGAAAGAACACCGCGGAAGGGAAGTGCTTTAAACCAGAAGACATTTCAGGGCCCTTCTATCTTAAAACGTCTACAATTCTTTGTCATCACCTTTGTCCTGGCATCCTTTTCTGGTATGACCAATTATCCTGGCTTGTCCAGGACTTTCCTGGTTTTAGCGCTGAAAATCCTGTGTCTTGGGCAACCAGGATGGTTGCTCACTTTGTGGTCCGCATGGCCATGTCAGAAATCTAGAATCAGACTGGGTGCAGTGGCTCACGACTATAATCCCAGCACTTTGGAAGGTTGAAGGCGGGGGCATTGCTTGAGGCCGGGAGTTCGACACTAGCCTGGGCAACATAGCAAGACTCCATACTCACAAAAAAAATTAAACATTAGCTGGGTGTGGGTCATGTGCCTGTCTCAGCGACATGGGAGGCTGAGGCAGGAGGACCACTTGAGCCCTGGAATCCCAGGCTGCAGTGTGCTGCGATCGTGCTGCTGAACTGCAGCCTGGGTGACAGCGAGACCCTGTCTCAAAAAAAAAAAAAAAAAAAAGAAGCCAGAACCACCGGTGCTTGAATGCATCCTCTTGCTCTTCATCCTCAAGGAGAGGTGGTATTGTGCCCATTTTACAGAAGGGACAATTTTGTCCAGAGGTGACAAGTGGCGTGCCCTAGGTAACAGCAGGGAAGCGGCAGAGTTCGTGATTCTGAGTGCGGAAATCACTTACGGGCTCTTTCGCCTCCTGCTGCATTTTCCCGCCTGTTTGGCCCGCCAGGTGGGCGGGGAAGCTCGAGCCGCAGCTGTCCCAGCGCTGGCCTGAGGCTAGGCACCTTGAGTTCCTGCAGCCCCCTTGGTGGAAGGCCACGTGCCGGCCCATCTTCCAACAAAACGTTCCGATGCCACAGCCCCGAGCCTGCCCTCCCCGCACAGGAGGGCGTTCTTGGAAAGGAGCCAGGGTGGTTCCGCTTCTTTTTCCTTTCTTCTTTCTTTTTCTTTAGCATTCATGAGCGTTCTCCCTCTGCAGGGTTAAAAATGTGTGTTCTTGGGAAACAGTGGTGTTTAATGAAGGCCCTTTGAGCCGAATCAAAGAGCGTCATTCTTCTGAAAGTCCTTCTTCCCAATCTCTGCATCCGGCTCCCATCAAAGTGAATCCACAGCCTTGGCTTTCTGATGCTGTTGTCATGGAAATCGTTACAAGGATGGGACCTCGTGGACCAGAGGTCAGGGTACAGTTGCTTTGGCTCCCAGCACACGCGTCCCGGATGCCGGAGTCAGAGCTAAGCAAGTAAAGCAGCGATGACATTGGGCATCGCCGCCTCTCGTCTCTGTCCTGCGGGGTCTGTCCTCTGCCTGGAGGCCGCGGGGACACGGGCAGGGAGGCGGGCAGGAGGGGGAGGGGCGAGGGAGCAAACCTCCTCTGGCTGCGTCCTAAGTGCCAGGCATGGTGTGAACAATTCCATTCACTCATTTTTTCATGCATCGGGGGTGTGTGTGGCACCTACTGTGCGCCTGGTGACAGGTACGGCGGTCAGTGAGACAGGTGTGGTCCCCACCCTGCTGAAACTTGGACCCGACGGAAAAGAAGGCAAACGACGACACAGACACACAAAATCATTCCACACCTCAATTCAGGCGAGAAAGGAAAATAAAGGGGGTTCCCAGGTCAGGGAACTGCAGGGGTTCTTATTTAGCTGGGGAGCCAGCTACAACTGTCCTGGGAGAAGGAGGGGCAGGAAGGGACCGGAACGTGCAGGGCCTCCAAGGTTTGGATTGTATTCCAGAGGTGGCGAGGAGCCACTGGGAGATTCTGAGCAGAGCATGACAGAGTCTGATTCACGTCTTGGAGGACTGTCCTTCCGTGTGCAGAATGGACTATGGATAAAGGAGCAGGGTTCCTTCCTGGAGGCTGATGCGCCCCTCTAGGCCAGAGGAAGTGCTCACCTGGGTTAGGGGTGCAAGAAGGGACAAGCCTGGAGCCGATTTGGAATTGCTGGGAATTACAGATAAAGTTTGATGAGCAACAATTAAGTGCGCTATTTTAGATAATCCTTGCTATATAACTTTAGGAGCTGCATGTGCCTATTTTTGACCCGTTTTACCAATGAGGAGACAGACTCTGAGAGGGTGAGTAATTTACCCAACAGCACACAGCAATGTATGTCCGGAAGCTGTAAATGCCACCGGCCCCGTACCCTTGCGACTTGGCTTGCCCACTACTATGTTACCCAGTAACATTCACTCAGCACTTACTAGGTACCAGGCTTTTTCTTAGTGTCTTGCAGGTCTTGAAACGTGGCTGCACATCAGAGAACGTAAGCACCATTTAAAAACCCCAGATTTCTAGATCCCACCCTCTAGATACCCTTTTTAAAAATTAAGTTTTGGTTGAAATCCAGAATCTACATTTTTAAACAACCACGTCAGGAAATTCTGATGCTGGACTCAGGACCAGCATTGGGGAACCATCGGCCTTATTTATGGAAAAAAACAACTGGCAGAGAGGTCGTATCAGTGAGGCTGATCATAGTCCCCCTGTTTTAAAATTAATTAGATTTTGAGTCCAGAGAACTGGATCTGGTACTTGCCATCTTTGTGACCTTTGACGAGTGACATGACCTCCCTGAGCCCGCTTCCCAAAGCGCAGTGTCGTCATCACTTCATGTCCCAGGTGAAGCCAACGAGACCTTCGGGAACTTGGACGGACCCCGTGGCCTTTACAGGAATGTGTTCGGACGCGCCTGCCAGAGGGCTGTCATTCCGCCGATGCCGACACGGTCTCCGCTCCGGGATGCATTTGGGGCCGAACTTCAGGGATAAGGTGGAGATGACAAAGTCCCTTCCCTTGAAGTGCTCCCAGTTCTAGAAGCAGACTATGAGACGACAGAGTGACAGTCTCTATATTGGAGGAATATTGGGGTTTAGCTAAAGAGGAAGCCTTTAATTTTGCTTTGGGAGGGGAGCTGGTAGCTTTGGCGGTGTCTTTAAAGATAGAAATGAATTGCTGGTTATGTAAGTAAGATACACGTGAGCTTTCTAAGAAGGAAGCAGCGGAGCATGAAAAGGCAAAAGCGCATGGAGACGGCAAGTATATTCTGTTCAGTGTGGTGCAGATGGAGTATAAGGTGCCCAGAGGGGAAGGACAGAGAGGATCATGCCTGTGGTAGAGGCTGGAGCCGGCTTATAAATGGTTTAGTGAATAAGGCTAAGGAGTTGGCACTTCATCCCAAAGCGATAGGGAGCCATAGAAAGCTATTGAGCAGAGGAGGGCATAGCCAGAAAAGCTTGTAAAAAATGGCAGGGTTCCATTTCCCCAATAAAGTGCTGAACCCCTGATGTACGGAACATCAGGCAGAACCAACGGCAGGAGAGGGTCCTTCAGCCAGAGAATCTTCTCTCCTGTGGGCAGGCACTCCCTCTGCCCACTGCTCCACATCTAGAGAGTTGGTTGACTCTTTCCACCCGGTTTCCCTCCACTGGGAGCCTTGGATATATCCGAGCTAACACCTGAGGCTTAAGATCCTCCCAACAAACACAGAAGACTCCTGGAGGCCAGGAAAAGGGTTCAAATCCTGCCTCTACCTCCTACCTAGCTGTAGATCTTGGACAAGTCACCTGCCTTGCTAAGACTTCATTTTCTTGCTTATTAAGTGGGCTTGATAATCTCAGCTAATTGGGCTGGTATAAAGAACACTGGACCATGCATTTGAAAGGAGTGTCCACACTGAAAACTCTAAGACAATGATTTCAAACTATAGCACTGCCACTTGTGCACTCGTTCCACTTAACTGGTGACGGCTATAGGAAGACTTTGGGTTCTGGGCACATGATTTTACAAGACCTTGTGGAACCAGGTAGGCAAGACAAAGTGTGGGGCTGATCTAATGACTCCTGTTCCCTCGGAGCCAATTTGTAATTAATTCCCATGGAATGTTTCCACTGGAAACAAACTAATCTGGAGACAGAAGCAATTCCAACAACCAAGATATATAATTGAGATAATCGCTGTGCATAAATAACATCTGTGAGGAGCAGATGCCGGCACCTGGCTCCAAGGAGAAAGTGGGAGAAGATGATGTCTGCTCCAGGGCAGGAGTTGCTCCGGCTCCCCCCATTTGATTCATGCCTTTGACCTTTGTCTGCTGCCAAAGGAAATATGTTATTTGCTTTTTGTTAAGTAGAGAATGGTTTTAGTTGTTTATTTAATTCATGCTGGGGGCTATATTCCTCCTCTTGCTGAGAACAAAGCTGCCACCAAGCACCAGTCATCATACCAGCTAAGTACTCTGAAAAGCATCCCCTCCCCTCTCCCCCACTCTTATCACATGCCACCTGTCTGTCTGTCTCTCTGTCTCTGTCTCTCTCTGTTTTCTCTCAAGCCTGGTCATGTCCAAGCACTCTTTCTGCCACCTGATTTTTGGAGAGAGAATTTTAAAATTTAAATACAATCCTGGCTCTTTGTGTCAGGATCCATCAGCAGCTTTCCATCGTTTTCTGCGCAAACGACAGGTTTCTTGCCTTAACCTGCAAGGATGCACAGTCCGGCTCCTACCCTCTTGTCACCCCTCCCCAGCAGCTTAGAATGGCATGGCCACACCTGTCCTAAGACTTTCACTTTTGCCCAAGCGGCGCCCCCTGCTGGGTGGGCTCTTCTACTTCCCTCGGATCCCTCTGTCCTGTGAGTACCTGTGTATCCTTGAACTTGAGTGTGGACATCCTCTCTTGGAGCCTCTCCGATCCCCCTCCCACTCCTGCCCCTGAGGCTGGGTGAGGGTTCCACCTCTCTCCTCTTGCAATCTGCTGGGTTCACCCCTAGGTTAGTACTAACACTCTCTTTTAATTACCACTTTGATTACCTCTCTTTCTTTCTAACTCCTTAAAGGCAGGAACTGGGGACGTATCCAAAGCCACAAAGGGAATAAGAGGTCCAGCCGGGGTTTGAACCCAGGGCGTCTGGCTGCAGCCCTCGAGAGTGCCACTCTGTACGCCCAGTGCGCCTCCTGCTGGCCCCTGCTGTCTCTGGGCCGTCACATCCCTTCTGTTCGCCCTGAGTGGCACTGCAGGCCCTTCCACCTGGGGACGGTGGCCCAGGTGGGGTTCACGCAGGTGGGGCCGATCCACCTCGTGCGTCTTCTGCCCGTGAACGCCACTGGTGGCTTAGCGGGCATCCCCGTCGCCTCCCGCTAGCACCAGAAGGCTGATGGCCCTGCACTCATCCCCAGGGCTCTTCATTAGGACATTTGTCACCGTGCGTCACTCATGCCTCCATGAGACATTGCAAAGAATTAATATGCTCTGGGAAGATGACCCTGGTGGGAGTCTTTTGTGTGAGTGGGCACCTGGGGACCACTTCCCCCCAGCCAGAACTACAGAACAGGTGGCTTCCCTGGATGTTTTATTTGAAGAGCATCATTTTCCTTTTTTTTAAGATTATGTTGGAGTGAATTGATTCAATATTAACATAACCTCTTGTCAGAGGAGATAAAGACCGGATTGCAATCGTAAAAAACATGGTTATCGCTGGCCTGTTTGCCCCACAAATATTGACACTGTCAATGCTGTGATGAATGGCATTGGAAGAAGCTGCTCTTGTCATAGGCACGAAGGGCCACCTTCTCCCCAGCACGACCTGTTGCTGTTTAGCCATGAGCAGCCCAGTGGCCCACCAGGATCATGATAACGGTCTCAACAGTAAGGATATTGATGGAGAACTTTGGCCGTTTACACTCTGCCAGGCACAGTGCCACGCACTTCAACATCATGACTTAATTGTTTTCCCCACAAACCCACTTGCATGACTCCCCAAGAGCAGGGCCCTTTTCTGTTTGGGGCCAGTGTGTAGGAGTGTGGCTGCATACAGCAAGTGCCCAATAGATGAGTGGGGACTGACCAGATGGGCGGTGAGTCTCCACTGTATGTAGGAAGAGGATCTGCAAACAGGAAAATTGCCCAAAAAGTTAGGTGGAGCTGGCATTTTTTAAAAAATTATTTTAAAGGAATTCAAACCTTACAGAGAAGTTGCAGGACTGAGTGAATTCTTCACTCAGATCTACCCACTTTTAACATTTTGCCACCTTTATGTTCTCATTCTCTCTCTAAATGACATTTTCTGAATTATTAGAAAAACAAGTTACATGGTGTCCGTTTATCCTAATCAAAATAAAAAAATTTAATATTGATAAAAATACTTTATTTTCTAACCCAGGGGTTGGCAAACTAGAGTCTCCAGGGCAAATCCGGCCCACTGCTTATTTTTTTTTTTTGCTTGTTTGTTTTATTACAGCCTGTGAGCAAAGAATGTTTTTTATGTTTTTATATGGTTTTTAAACTGGTTCTATAAATGTCCACATATATACTTGATTTTGCCTCTTGGCCTGCCAAGCCTAAACTGCTTGCTGCCTCGTCCTTGAAGAAAGAGTTTGCAGATTCCTGATCTTATCTGCTGACTATTCAAATTTCTCCAATAACCCTATTAATGCCCTTTGTAGGAATTTATCCTCGAGTTTCAGATCCAACCTGGGATGGGAAACTGCCTGCATTCTGTTTTTATGAAGTCGTAGTTCCTCCGTCTTTCTTTGCCTTTTATGATGCTGACATTTTGGGAGAGTTCAGGCCAGTTATATTGTAGAATGTGCCTCAGTCTGAAATCCCATCTTTCTGATTTCAGAGCCATTTGGATTTGCGCAGGGCGGAGGTTCCTAGGAAACAGGACTTTCCATTTTAAAGCCAGGAGATCCCAGGCCAACAGGGATGAGCTGGCTGGTCCTCCCAGCACCAGCGCATCAAGCACTAAGCTATCCTGGGGAAGATAAAATCCGCCCCCTAAGTCTCCCACCCTCCATCTGGCTTTTCATTAAGACCGGTTCTCAAAAGGCACCCCAGCGATTTAGGAGAGAGAGTGACTATTCAGGTGCCATTTTAAAAGCCTGTCACCTTCCACGCAGGCCTTTTGCCTATCAAAGTCCCATGTTGCTCATTAGATGAATTCTCACCATCCGCATGTGTTGGCCTCGTGCCTTGATTTTTTTTTTTTGCTCCATTTATGCCTGTGAGATTTATTGATATTACTGAGTGTGGTGGTTTGTTCATTCTTCTTGCTGTTTATGTGATTACCGCAATTTATCCATGTTGCTGTTGATGGACATGTGGGTTGTGTCTAGATTTCATGGCTATCATGAAGAAAGCCACCGTGAATATTTTTGATATGTCATTTTATGAGGGAGCCAGAGTGGGGTGCAGATGTATGCATTTCTGTGGGGTGTAGACCTACAAGTGTAATAAGTCTGGATCACAGTACACCTGTTTGTTTGGCTTAGCAGATACTACCAAATGGTTTCCCAAAGTCTCTGTAGACATCTACACTATAACAACCGAATATGAGACTTGGCTGGCATCCCATCACTGGGTATTGTGAATCATGTAAATTTTAGCCATTCTGGGGGAGTATGTTTGGGATTCTACTTTGCATTTCCCTCATGAGTAATGAGCTATATCACCTTTACAAAGTATATTGGCCATTTAGATATCTTCTTTTACCTGTTCAAGGAGTATGCTTATTTTTCTTTTGGGTTGCCTGTATTTTTCTTAGTGATTTGCAGGATACTTTGGATTTAAACGTTTTGCTGGATACGTCTACTGCAAATATCTTCTCCTGGTTTATGGCTGACATTGCATTTTCTTAATGGTGTCTTTTATGAAGATAAATTCTTTTTTTTTAAATTTCAGAATTTTATGGGGGTGCATACATTTTGGTTACATAATTTGCTTTTGTACAGTTTGAGTCTGAGTTATAGGTGTGCCCTTCACCCAGATAGTGTGCATTGTACCCATCAGGTGTGAAATTTACCCACCCTTTCTCATCTTCTTGATTTCCGTGGAGTTTTACTTCCATATGTGCACATAGGTGTTGATCGATTAGTTCCGATTTAGTATCGAGAATGTATGGTGTTTGTTTTTTCATTCTTGCAATACTTCTCTTAGAAGAATGGTCTCCAGTTCCAACCAGGTTGTTACAAAAGATACTAGATCATCATTTTTCATGGCTGAGTAGTACTCCATAATGTACATATATCACATTTTGTTAATCCACTCATGTCGTAGTGGTCACTTGAGCTGTTTCCACATCTTTGCGACTGTGAGTTAATTGTGCTGCTGTAAATATTTGAATGCAAGTGTCCTTTTTATAAAATGTCTTATTTTTCTCCTTTGGGTAAATATCTCGTAGTGGGATTGTGGGATCAAATAGCGGGTCTACTTTTAGTACTTTGATCTATCTCCGTTCTACATTCCATAGAGCCTGTACTCGTTTGCAGTCCCCCCAGCAGTGAATAAGAGTTCCTGTCTCTCCACGTCCACACCAGCATCTGTTGTTTTGGGACTTTTTGATAAAACCATTCTCACTGGGATTAGGCGATATCTCATTGTGGTTTTGATTTGCATTTCCCTGATGATTAGAGATGCCGAACATTTTTCATGTGTTTGTTGCCCATGAGTCTATTGAAGAGAAATTCTTGATTTCGATTTAATCCAGTGGACCCATCTTAGAACCCAATTTTCAGATCAGTAGGTCAGGCAGACGGTGTCCTGGTTAGCCGGGTTTTCTGGTTAAGCAGGGGTGGTGCAGGGTGACCGAGGCCCTATCTCGAGGCCTAGAGTCACAATTCATTCCCTCCGTGCCCAGTTTCTGCTAGAATCTGAACTACCTTGGTGTTTTTTTCAAGCTCGTATATGCAGGGGCGTGGGTGTGTACACGTGCATGCGGTGTGTGTTTTCTTTTTAGAAAAATAAATAAATAAATATATATATATATATATATTTTTTTTTTTTTTTTGGGACTTTGGGACTGGGACTTTCTTTGCTCCTCTTGAAGTGGATTCATGCTGGCTTTGCAGGAAGGGCCCAGCTCATGCATCTGGGGTTCGGGGGACAAGGCTGTGGTCGCCCTCCCTAGCCAGGTCACTTCCTCCTACAGGAGAGGGTCCTGCCCACACGCCTGTCCCTCATCCTTCCTGCAGGCACTGGCCGGCGTCTGGGTCACAGACCTGCGCGCGGAGGAGCCGGGGGCGGGCGGGCGGCAGCTGCTCCCCAAGGGCGAGTTCAGGGGCCGAGAGCTGACATCTCCGCCCGGCCCCTCAGTGCACGTGTGTCAAGTCCCTGCCGTGTGGGGACCCAGAGCTGAGCAAGAGCCGGGTGGCCCCCAGGAGCCCGGCGCCCCGCGGGAAGACAGATGTGGAGGCGCACGGACGCCGTGATGTTCAGGGGAGAAAAGAGGTGCTCGAATATAATAAAAGCAGAGGGTGTGAAAGAGACAGGGGTCGGGGAGGGCCTTTTCTGGATATTTTATCCTGGTTTTCTACTTTTCTCTCTCTCTTTGGAGCATCGGTGTGCTCCAAATCCATCGTCACCAGCGAGGAAGCCGGGAAGGCAGTTTTTGAAGTCTGTTCCATCACAGAGGACCTGAGCAGCCCTTAGATCCTAAAATACAGAAAAATAAGTTGGACTCTTGAACTCTCAAAGAAATAGACTTAAGACAAGCAAAGGAAGACCTGCTGTCCTCAGCAGGCGGTGAGCACACGCCACAGGGCTCACAAGAAAAAGCTGTGGATTTAAAAGAGAACTTGGGACTTTGAGCGTTTATTAACTGTGTGTCCTTGACAAGTTAACTAACCTCTCTGAGCCTCAGTTTCCCCATCTGTCAGATGGGAGTGAAAACGCCTATGTCACAAGCAGATTGCACGTTATGAACTAACGTACACGTGTGTCTTATTCTGCTCAGGCTGCCCTGGCAAAATACCATAAACTGGGCAGCTGCAACGACAGACGTTTATTTCTTGAAGTTCTGGAGGCTGAGGCTGAGACAAGGGTGCCAGCATGCCTGGGTTCTGGCCAGGGCTTACTTCCTGGTTTGCAGACAGATAGGTGCCTTGTGTCTGTGTCCTCACATGGTGGAGAGAGAGGAAACAAGCTTTCTGGTGTCTCTTCTTCTAAGGGCACTAATCCCATCCTGGGGGCCCCACCCTCATGGCCTCATCTAAACCTTATGACCTCCCAGAGCCTTGTCTCCAGATACCATCACAGTGGTGGTCAGGGCTGAACTTCGGGGAAATACATTTCAGGCTTATAGCAACAATGGTCAGCACGACGTAGCGGGCAATTACGATTCTTCTGCTACTAATAATGAGTACTGTCACTCTGAAGAGGATGGAAAAGCACATGTTCAGGAAGAGTTTCGACGCATCCTAACATGATGGTTCCCTAGCAGAACGTCAGGAAAGTTGTAGAATGTGTAATATCCACGCCCACATAGTTGGAGATCAAGGGCACCGAGGGTAGCCAGCGCACAGTCTTGGGACGCCTGCCTTTGGGGCCGCTGTCATCAGACTTCTGAGCCACACAGACCACAGAGGAGCCTGGCCTGACATTTTGAGAACGTTGGCATTTCACAGTTTCCCTGTAAGTCAGGGCTGTCTCTGGCGTGAGCTGTGGGTGATTCCCTACAGGGAAAACCTTAAAGTAGAAAGGCTGGTTTCTCCGAGTGCCCGGATGGGGTGTCAAGGCCTGGAATGTGCTGAGATTAGCCTGCCAAAGACACCGCTCTGCTTTACCCAGAGTGCCTTCCCTGTGACATTTGCAGTGCAGGGTTTTTAAATCCCCCGAGTTGTTCAAGACGACCCAGAAATCCAGGTTCTAATCACTCCGCTAAAATATCAGAATTTTTTCCTCTCCCCACCTCACTCCATATGTCTAGCCGGCTCATCTAGTAGCTTAATAAATCCAAAGCAAACATTTTACCCAGGTATTTAAAGCAGGCAGATGGCTTTGCATAGAAAAGTGATGCTATTCATCGGTTTGTAGTTGACTTAGATGTGATGGGAATCTCAATTGCACTAGCGCTGAACGGGAAGGGAGAGGGTGTGGGGAGATGAGACCTGGGCTGAAGGCAGCAGCGGAGACTTGGGTGCAGAGGGGCCGTGCGGTGGCCCGGCCTGGCGTGGGTGTGCAGTCTCGCCAACTCAGACCTGAGTTTGACCTTGGACAAGTCACTTCTGTGCCCTGGGCTGCAGTTTTCTCATGTGTCAAGTGATGAGGGCTGATTGCTCCTTGCAGGGCTGTGCTGGGCTTTAGAGATAAAGATTATATCTAAATATATATATTTAGATATAATATATTTAGGCTAATATATATTAGCCTAAATATATATATTATATATAAATTATATAATTTATATATAATAAATTAAATATAATATAATATATTATATAAATATAATATATTATATATTATATATAATTTATATATTATATAAATATATGTTAGCCTAAATATATATATTATATCTAAATATATACATTTAGATATAATATATATATTTAGATAAAATATATTTAGCCTAATATGGCCAGTTTTGAAGAGACCTCCTTCTTTCCTTTTTCCCTCTTTGAGCAATTGGGGAGGGGGAATATTTACCCCCGCCATGGGTGAGAATCCATACACAGAATAGGGAAACAGTAAATGAGTGTTATTCTACCAAGGATTTGGGGTAGAACTACTTTCATCCAACTTGTTGGAAGATTAGCATCAATAAACACTGTCACAATGGTTTTGAGTATTTACTCTGTGGTTGACACCCTATATGCATTGTCTCTTTTAACTCACTCATTCTCTATCTGGGTTCTGGTGACAACAACTCAGTTCAACTGACTGGAGTAGAAAAAGGGAAGTTATTGGCCAAAATACCTGACAAGTTCTGAGCCTAGGGCTGCTTTCAGGCCTAGCTAGATCTAGGTGCTCCTACCATGCCATCAAGAATGTGTCTCTTGCCATCTCTTAGCTCAGTTCCCTCAATATCAGCTTGTCTCCTTAGGTGGGAAGAAGTTCCCCAGACACTTCAGGCTTTTGTTCTGCTTCAGAAAGAGTGAACTTCATTGCCATACATAGTCTCAGCAAAAATCTCTGTGTCATCTATGTTATAGCCCCGGGGAAGCAACTATTCGTGTTATGGCCAACAGGAGGTGATGCTCTGATTGGCTAGGCTGGGTCACATGCCCTTCTCCGGGCTTGGAGGGCAGGATCAGCCCCGTGAGAAATACACAGATGTTTGGGGAGGGGCATTTATCGCAGGGAAGGTGGGGCTCTTGTATGGAGAGAAGGAGGAAGGGGCCGCTGGACAGGGGCCATGCTAGATGTCCCCTACAGACGTCTGTGGTGGGCACTGCTGTTTCAGAGGGAGTGCGGTGTTACGGCTCAGCGTGGGAACTTGGCGGCCAGACCACCTGGGTGCATATCCCTGATCTGCCACTGAGCACTTGCAGGGCCTTCAGTAAGTCACTCAAGCTCTCCATGCCTCAGTTTCCTCAACTATAACAGCAGGGATGGTTATGGACACTACCTGAGAATGCTGTTGTGAAAGTTAAGTGAATTATTAAGAGTGTATAAAAAGTATTCACAGCGGTGCCTAGTGCAAAGTAAGAGCTCACGCTCGTAACCTATGCACATGGCATCCTCCGGGCTTGTGCAGTGCACCACTGATACAGCTGTACTCAGCAGTCCTGCTCAGTGGAGGGGAGCCATTTCTTTCCCATTTTGTGGATGGGGAAAACAGCAGCTCAGAGAGGCTGAGTAGCCTGCTCAAGGTCATAGTCTCATAGAGTAGAGGAGTTGGGACTGGAACCCCCCTGCAGATGTGGGGAACCTGCAGCCTTAAAAACACTTGTAGCCTTCTAGGTCCTTAGTTGCAGCCTTTAGGCTGAATCCAATTTTTACAGAACAAATCCTTTTATTAAAAGGGGCGCCGTAGAGAAAGATGAAGCTTTTCTCGCCTCATTTAGTGCTTAAAAAAGAACGGTCTTGAAATCAGAAGGCTGCAGGTGTGTCCCCCCACCCCGCCTCATGGTGGAGGACATGGAGACACGGCGACCTCGCCCTCCCTCCCTTCTGTCCTTGGACCGCAGGTGGCTCTCGTGCCGTCCTGCCCCTGTGGACTCCAAGCTTCAAGGCCCTTCCTCACCCTCCACAGTGCTCACCCAGTCTCTCCAGACCAAAGCTGGGCAGTATGTAGTTTAGGCATGGGGGAAGCACGTTTCCTCTTGTCACCGTGGAGTGCAGATGCCTGGGAACGGGCGTGCACCCACTTACAGAGGGAAGGGTCCTGCCTTAAGGGACAGGTAAGGCCGGTGCAGATGGCTGCCTTGCAGCGCTCGGCAGATCTGGGGGAGGCCGGCTGATTTAATTAGGGGACGGTAGACTCCACCTCTGCGAGAGGGAGATGCTTTTCCTGGCTACGGAGGCTGTTTTGGTGCTTTGCAACCACATGCTCGTGCCATTATTATACTGATCTTGCAGAAAGTAAACACTGGAAGAGAAAGAAAACCATAACGAACTTAAACTGAAATCGGATCAGTGGTGTCGTGTTGTCCAGCGTATATTGGGGGCGGCCACACACTAGGTCGGGAGAGGTATGGCGACCACAGCGCCTCTGTCTCGCTATAAACATGTCCACCTGTTTATGGTGACAGGTGGACATATTATGGAGATCCAGTCTGAACCCGAGAGGCCTTGTCTGTGGGGCGTGATGGTGACTCGGGGCTGAAGGGTTGGAAGCGTCAGCTGTCATCAGCTCTGGTCCTCGTTGCCACCCTGGCCACAAGGGCTGGGGCCGGGGGTGGACATTAATGACTGTTCCCGAGGAACCACCTGTCACCTGCTCACCTCTGTTCCCCTCTGCTCTCTGCCTGCTCCGCCTGGAGCTCTGCTGGAGGAAGGCATTTTCAAAGTGGCGTTGGGCCGGTGTCACGCCGCTGAAGGATCTGATCTCGGTGCTAACAGGACTTGCCAGCGACTTCATAAAAGCATCAGTCAAACAGCTTCAATATGGAAATAATGTGCAGTGAGTTATTCTTACGCCCGGTCATCCATAATGGAAAATCAGCCCATGATGGCCTCGTATTTCTTCTCGCTCCCTAAAGTGTAATAAATTGAAACTTTTAAAGCTCAGCACGAAGACAGCATGCCCGGTGGAGGCCTTGGGCTGGGAAATTTCTGGTCTTGCCGTTCTCTATCCTATTAAAATTTGGACCTGCTTGACTTGTATGCCCTTGGGGTCAGGGACCTCTCCCCCCACCCTTCCCGGCCACGCAGAAAGCCTAAAATTCCTCCGTGAGATTGTCGGCGCCGAGGTGCAGCTCGTCCTCACTCTGTGACTGGGCCTGTTCTTTTCGCCTCTGCCTCGTTTTTTCCATCTCTGAAATGGGGTTAAAGCCCCACGTCCCGGGCTGTTCTGGGGTGAAAGGCGGTCACAGGGACAGCACCAACCATGGCTGTTGCCACTTTATGGTGTTTCCTCAATGCCAGGTGCTGTGCTAAGCACCTGGCGTGTTTTCACTCACTTATCCTGCAGAGATCCTATGATGGAATCGCCCCCATTTCACAGAGCAGGAAACTGAGGCACAGCCAGATCCACTGACTTACTGGGAAAGGCAGATTCCCTCAGGGCAGGGTCCTGTGCCCAGGCTCCGAACCACGCACACGATGAAACTGGCCCTTAGTAAGCATCCATAACATTGGTCTCCTTCCTCTCTCCTTTGGAACGCACTTGCTCGTCTCTGGAAGGCTCCAGGAATGACTCGTGTTTCCTCAGAGAGTGATGTGTGAGTGCCACCATGGAGATTCAAACTCTGGGTTCTGCAGGTCCCAACCTGGTCCACACCTTCCTGACACTGCTTCTGTTACGGCACCAAGCTATTTTCTCTGCAACGGGGCTACTCTTTCATTTCAGTCCATCCGACCCATGCAGTCAGACTTCCCAGTGAGTTATTTTCCACTGCGGCTTGGAGGTTAAGGGCTTGGGCTCTGGCGTCGGGCCCACGGCTATCCACCGCTCAGGCTCGTGACCGTGGGCAAGTCACTTTTCCCAGTGCGCCTCTGTTTCCTTGTTCATCGAAGGGTCCTAATGTGGCATCTTCCTCCTAGAGGTGTGGAGGGGGTGGGGGGCTTTTATGAAGCAAGACAGAGAAAGCACAGTGCTCTGGAGCTAGTCCCTAAGCAACAGTGGCAGGTGCGGCTGCCAATGCCAAAGCCACCAGGACCAAGATAATCCTATCTCCAGCGCGGTAGGAGCCCGGAAGACCAGCAGCTGCCTCGGTCGACCGCGCTCTGTCCGTCTGTCCGTGCTCGTCTCTGTCTGGGGGTCTGCTGCGCCCCGCCCTGCCTGCTCCAAGCCAACAAGGGACAGGAAGGAGCGTTTCTAGGTCCTGCACCTTGGACCTTCTGTAAAACGGGGATGAAAACAGAGCCTCCTCTCTGCGGTGGCTCTGCGGCCCTGTGGGATCCGGCTCTTAAAACCCTGGGCGGAAGGAGGAGCCAGCAGATGGGGACGGTGTCGTCCCGCTCTGCTCCGCCGGGCTGCGTCACTCGCAGTGGCCCTCTCTCGCCTCTGGCTCCGGGCCGAGCAGCTTGGCTGGGCCGCAGGGCCCTGCGTGCGGCCGCCCTCCTCCCTTAGCCATGTGACATCCTCTCCCTCGATGGCCCATCTGCTCCTGCCTGCCCAGACCTGTTGTTCTTTGCACACTGGCCGTCCAGATCCTTCCAGCCCTCTTCACTTCCGCCCTCTGCACCTGGTCGGAGCATCTCCACCACCTCCTCCCTGCAGGACGAGAGCGGCGTCCTCACCGGTCGCCCCGTTTCCGATCCTGTCCCGTGAAAGCTCCTCTTCCCCACAGCTGCGTGAAGGAGACCGTGCCCCTCAGCTCCTTAGAAACCACGAGTGGCTCCCAAACAGACCGAAATGAAATCCAAGCTTTACAGCCCAGCCCACGAGCCTCCTAAGGCGACCCCTGTCCACCTATTCAGCATCTCCTCTTCCTCTCCTCTCTCCGTACGGCCGTGCCACACTGGTGATGTCTCCGTTCCTCGGCACTGTGTTTGTTCCTGTCCCTGCCTCAGGGCCTTTGCACATGCTATTGCCTCTGCCCAGAGCACTCTTCCTCCCCTCTGCCCAGAGCACTCTTCCTCCTAAATCTGCACATGGCATCTCCTTCACATCTTCTAGGTCTTAGCTTAGACGCTTCTCCTTAGTGAGGCCTCTGACTTCTGCTCAGATGAGGGACTAGCTTTGCCCCACCTGCCTTCAGGGAAGGCCTCCCACCCACCTCCGAGCAGTGCCAGAGGCGCGGGAGTCACCTGCAGGAAAATAAGCGTGTGTCTGACATCTCGTCTCCTCTGTCGGTTATGCTCTAACGATGTCAATTGCCTCCCGTGGTCCTCATCATTTTCTCAGTGTGTGTCCTTCCCTCCCAGTTGCTAAGGGAAATGGGCCACAAGTCGTTGGGCTGTGTGCTGAGCCCAGCTGCAGGATGCATTGTTCTCAGGGGCTTGAAGAGGGGGTCTCGTGGGTCATGGACCATCCCTCTCTGAGCACTGGGTATAGGTGATTTCTAGGAGTGCTTCTGTCCAGAGATTCCGGAGTTCAGAAATCAAGGGGAAGCTCCCAATACCAGAACTTAGGTCTGTGCTGTGCCTGGGTATGAGTTTCTCCAATGGGACGTATCTACTTTCTGGTGCCACATATGTGGCAACTGCACCTATCTTGGTGGCCCCACTTTGCTAGGATAGGAGGCCTACTGTGTGCAGGAGGGCAGAAGAATGAGAAAGAAAAGAGTGAGAAAGAAATGCTTTAATTAAGTCAATGGCTCTTAGCCTTCAAAAATCTAGTGAAAGCTGTGAACCCAGAAAAATGCTCACATGCAGAATATTTTGCATATCATTTAAAAGGGTCTTCAGGCCGGGCACAGTGGCTCATGCCTGTGTAATCCCAGTACTTTGGGGGGCTGCAGCAGATGGATCATTTGCACTCGAGGCCAGGAGTTCGAGACCAGGCTGGGCTACATAGCCAGACCCCATCTCTACAAACAGTAAAAAAAACTAGCTGGCCATGGTGGTGGCTGTAGTCCCAGCTACTCTGGAGGCTGAGGCAGGAGGATGGCTTAAGCCCTCGGAATTCAAGGTTACAGTGAGCTGTGATCAGGCCACTGCACTCTAGCTGTGTAACAAAGTCTCTGTCTCTCTAAAAAAAAAAGGAAGGGTGAGGCGTTCACAGACACTCTTTCAACCCTGGACCCAGGTTAAAAAAAGTTCTACTTGGCAGCTCCTTGACCTTCTACTTGACCTTGGAGGCATCTCTTCCAGGAAGCCTCCCTTGATTCCCATCCTGAGTTCCCACTATCCCTCCCAGTGGTCTCCTCTTTTCTGAACTCCTCAGAGAAGTTGTCGTGCCTGTCCCTGCTTGTCTCCTCCAGGAAGGCAGGGGTCAACTTGGTTGTTCCCTGCACCCCCGTGCCGGCACCGAGTGGCCGTCTGCAAGGATTTGCTGGAAGGGACTGGGGAATAGCTTCCGGCACTGCAGCGGGGGCGGCCTCGCCTTATTCCATGGGCCAGCGCCAGTTACATGCTGAGTGGGCGCAGAACCTGGCTGCCTCAAATGCAAACGCGTTTGCTTCCTCCCAGGTGTGGGCTGATGAGTAGCTGGGAAGACACGAGGGTCGCCTGCAAATTATTCCGCCGCCGGAGAGGAGCTGGGGTGGGCAGGAGGGGAAGGACGTTCAAGGAGACAGCCTCACAAGGAGGTCTCTTCTCTGCTCTCCTCCCCCACTCCCCTCCCTGCCCTCCTCTCCTCTCTCTTCTCTTCTCCACCTCCCGGCCTGGTCCAGCTGGAGCAGAGTGAAGCCAAGTGCGAGGAGGCCTTGAAGACCCAGAAGGTGCTCACGGCAGACCTGGAGAGCATGCACAGCGAGCTGGAGAACATGACCCGGAGCAAGAGCCTGGTACCCATCCCTTCCTGCCTCTGTGGGGACCCAGGCCAGTGCAGGCCATCAGGAGCTGGCGTGGGCCTACTGTGTGCTCTGCATTATGAGAGGGATGGGGGCACTTATTATAAATGTATTGCATGTCACCTTGGAGGTACAAGCATCCATTGTAGGCCTACTGGGTGCTCTGCTCTATGATAGGGACAGAGCACTTATTGTAGACCTACTGGGTGCTTAGCACTCTGAGCGTGCAGGCATCCTACTGAGAGTCGATCATTCTAAAGGTGTGAGGGCATATAGGAGCCTCAGTTGTGTGCTCCTATCTGCAATGGTAAGGAAAGAAACCTATTGTGGACCTACTGTGTGCTCTGTACTGTGAGGGTGCATCCCATAAGAGCCTATTGTTTGCTCAGCATCAAAAGTGCGAATGCAGCTGTTTATTGTGTGCCCACAGCATGCTCACCACTCTAGTTCTCAGGTGCCTGCTGTAGTCCTACTGTGTGCTCATTGCCCTAAGATGGAACTTAGTCCTTATTGTTGGGCTACTACATGTCTATTCTTGTAAGTGGGGACAAGGGCATCTCTCACGAGTCCACTTAGGCTCACTCCTATAAGAAGATTTAGCCATTTACAACATTATAGAACTACTGTGCTCACCACTGAATGGGGACAAATGGAAATATATTATGGATTTATTATTTTGGTGAAAATTGGGCATGAGTTTCTAAGTCCCCTGTCTGGGTATACATACTCTCCTGAATATGTAAAATCCCAATGTTTAGGTATAATTAGAGATTTACAGGCAAATGCTTGCTTAAGATCTGTTTGCCCTTTTGTCCCTTATTTTTTTGCACCAAATTAAGAGGAACTCACCCACAAGCATTCACATGTGCACACATACATGCACACATGAACATACACATTAATCATCAGACTCACATACAAAATAATGTCCTCATAGGTATGATACACATCCAGACTTATCTATCCATCCCCAATATGTATTTGCTGTGACATGCTGGCCTGATGCTTAATGCTGGGGATGTATACCTGTGAGCAGAACCAAGTCCCTGCTCTCAGGGACAGTGCAGGGATTTGCATTTATATATGTGTCCCATGAACTTTTAAAGTGTGCACACATAGATTCCCAGGTGGCTTACACAGACATAAATCCATTCACACTTGCTTTTAGCCAAAAGGCCAAGAAGTGATTAGATATAAATCCATTTAGGTGCATACCCCCGGCATTCACAGTCACATGCATGCCCTGTGCACATCCACACACACACACACACACGCACACAAGCTGTTATACCCACCCCAGGCATTGGCACCCATGGCCACCCTTATATACCCACACACAAGCCTCCCTTTGCCCTTCATCAGACCCCTGCTGCCCACCCCGCACCCTCCCACCTCACCTCATTGGCCTGCCTTCCACCAGGTGGATGAGCAGCTGTACCGGCTGCAGTTCGAGAAAGCGGACCTCCTGAAGCGCATCGACGAGGACCAGGATGACCTGAATGAGCTGATGCAGAAGCACAAGGAACTCATTGCTCAGGTGATGAACCAGCCTGGGTGGAGGAAGCTCGGGTGCTTGGGGCAGATTACGGAGGGGCCGTTGAGAAGGTGGTGTGGTTGGACCACTCACTGGTCTTAGGATCTTGGAGAGATGAACACCACGGAGACAAATAGGAATTGTAATTTTCATGTGGCCCTGAGGGAGGAGAATGTCACCTTCAGATGGCGTGTGCACCTCTCGAAGACATCTCCACCAAGAAAGATTTTGATTTATCCATACATCCTTTTATCCATCCACTCACCTACCCATCATCCATCTGCTCGTCAACCCACCCATTCACTTATCCACTCTTCTATCCAACCACCTACCCACCCACTCGTCCACCCTTCTACCCATCCATCCCATTCATCTATCTACCCATTCATTTATTCATTCTTCTATTTATTCATCCATCCATCCTATTCATTCATCTATCTATTCATTTATTCATTCATCTATTTATTCATCCATCCATCCATCCATTCTTCCATCCACTTACTCATTTATCCACCCATGCACCTATCCAACCATCCATCCTTCTACCTTTATCTATCCATCATCTATCTATCTACACCTCTCTATCTATCTAATAGTCACTGAGCACTTGCTGTGTGTTAGACACTGTGAGCAATGCTGAGTATACCTTGGTGAGCAAAAGCACAACCCATTCCTCCTCTCCTGTACCTCATGGTTTAGTGGGCTGGCCAGACTTTATCCCACAGTCACCCAGAGCAGAAGGGAGACTTGCAAACGGAGCCAAGAGTCCAGAAAGGAAATGATCACAATTCTGCAAAGCCTGACCTAGGTTGCAGGTAGGGAAGCCTTCCCTGAGGAGGCGGCAGATCTGAACAAGGAGCAGGGGTTAATTGGATTGGAGTGGGACAGTGGGGGTTGGGGAATGCATTCCAGGCAGGGGAACAGCGCATGCAAAAGGCCTGTGGTGGTGCATCTGAGAGCCTGAAACAAGACCCTCAAGAGGAAGGTGGCACAATGTGAGCTCAGCGAGGCCAGGAGAAAGAGGATCAATCAGGGTCTTAGAGGCTGTGATGAGTTTGGGTTTTATTTTATGGTTGAAAGGAATCACCAGCAAGCTTTTCAGGGGCAAGAGCGGTTGCAAAGGAACAGCCAGCATAGTGCCCCAGACCGCCAGCTCCACAACAGGAGGGCTCGCTTCTGCCTTGTCCTGTGCTGTATCCAGACCCAAGAAGAGTGACTGGCCTGGAGCAGATGCCCAGCAAATAGCTGTTGAATAAATGAAAGATGCAGCTGACCAGGGGGAAGACAACTGCAGCCAGGCAGTGGAGTGGAGATGAGGACAGGAGGGATGACTCAGGAGACAACAGGGGCATGGTGGCAGCACGGACAAAACAGGGACATTGCAGTGGGGCTGAGGGGTGCGATGAGGACTTCCCGGATCTGCTTGGCTGGGGAGAACAGCTCCCTCCAGGAGCCACGAGTGTCTTCCTCACATTGTGCCCTCAGAGGGGATCTGGGGTGGAATGCCTTCTAGGCTCCATGTGCATCCAAGAATAATAGCAACAAAAACAATCAGCGACATCATCGACATTAGAACATCCACCACAAAAATAGCCTATGCCGTTTTCTGCATTTATGAATCACTCTTATTTTTTGTCCAAAATGGAGGTTTATTCGCTCAATTACAAAAGCATTATATGTATATGCCCATTTTAAATAATTTTAATAATAAAGACATGGGAAAGAGAGAGCGAGGGGGCCCTCCTGCCCTCTGGAATCCCTCTCTTCTGAGATAATCAAGCTCCATGGCTGGTTCTACTTAAAAATAAAAATACCTTTACTCTCCGCTGCTCTATTTGCTCTCTGAACGAACCCTATGTAGAGAGGCTAAACAGATACTATGAGCCCATTTTACAGATGGGGACACAGAGAGGGCAGAGAGGCTCTGTGGCTTGCCAAGGCCAGTGTCCGGGTCTAGAGTCTCAGTCACCTGACACTCAGGATAGGTTCTCTTCCCTTGGAATCTGGTCCTCGTGCCATGGCCAGCCCGTTTCTGTCTGGGCTCTCAAGGGTGTGTAAGAAAGTGCTGGACAGTTGACCAAAGCCACAGGCTTACATAATGGAGTGACTCAGCGTACATTTAGATGAAGGGTGTTGGGGCGGATGTGAGAGGTAACTTTTGGGAGACAGCTATTAGCACAGAAGCGCTGACAGACACAGACATCTGTGGGTTGGGGAAGAAGGGATTTTCAGGGGTGGTTTCCCAGAAAAGCTTGTGGTCTCAGGGTGACTTTTTTTTTTGTCTCACCAGTCTGCTACTGACATTGGGCAGATCCAAGAACTACAGCTGCAGCTGGAGGAAGCCAAGAAGGAGAAGCACAAACTTCAAGAACAAGTATGTGCTGAGAGCCGTCACGTTGTGGGGGAGGAGGAGAAGGGTTCCCTCTGGGTACTTACACTTCCGACTCCTGGAAACTGCCATTCATTCATTCATTCCTTTACTCATTCATTCATTCAGACACTCACTAAGCTCCAGTTGTGTGCCAGATGAATTGAGAACAATGCCAGTAGACAGACATGCACACACACTCACTCACTCACTCTTGCCTATGTCTGTTCTGCATCCACATGCCCCAGGCAATGTGACTGTTCAGTGCAGGATTTTCTCCCTCTGAGGAATGGCTGCAAGGAGCAGGGGATGATCTGTGTACGACAGGATCATGGTTCTTTGTGAAATCTTCCTTTGAAGTCATGATCCCTCCAAACATCCTTGGCTTCCCATTATTCCCCGGGGGGAGAGGGGAGGGTTGCTATTATCCATGAAATTCTCAAAGCTCTTCTAGAACTGTTACACGTGCCTGCCTAAAGAGACTGTCAGAGTGACCAGGTCTCGGGCAAATGTGCGCGGGCACTGAGTAACAACAGCACGACAAAATAACAGTGGTGGCCATTTGCTGGGTGCTTATAACATACCAGGCACTAATCTCCTTTAATCCTCGCAAAAAAGGAAAAAACTGAGGCTTGAGGAAGGGAACTGACTTGCTCAGACTCATCCAACTGGAACCCCCCACAACGTGCCTGCATTTTCTGATGCTACAGCTAGTTGCTCACAGACTAGATTTGCTGTTGGTTTTTTGTTTGCTTGTTTGTTTTTTATAGCAGGGAAGGAGGAAGGGGGAGCACTGATTAGAAGTCCTGTTTTGAATCCTGAAGACACAAGAAGCATCCCCTCCCAGCACCTGAGACCCAGGAGCAGGGTCTGGTGTTAGGGTCCAGTGAGTTTCCTCGGATTGAGACCCGGAAGGCAGGTCTTGCTTGTGCAGGCATTTGACCTGTGGCACCTGAGCAGAGAAGGAGGCCGAGTGAATGAGCCCCCAGGCTGGGTTCTGCCTGTGTCTCTTTCCTGGGATGCAGGGATAACAGGTGGCCAATGGACCTCTCTGTGTGCCCCCAGCTGCACGTGGCTCAGACACGCATTGAACATCTGGAGCAGTCCACCGTGGATCGAGCCATCGTCAGCAGACAGGAGGCAGTCATCTGTGACCTGGAGAATAGGACGGAGTTCCAGAAAGTGCAGATCAAGAGATTCGAGGTACTTAGTGACATGTAAGCACTGCTCAGACCTAGAGCAGTGAGAGCTGTTGTGTAAGCTTCATCCATCCTCCCAGCATCCATCTATCTGCTCATGTGCCTTCATTTGGATACACATGACTCATCCGTCTCCCATCCAAACTCCCTCCTTCCTCCTTCCCTTCCTTCCTCCCTCTTTCTACCACCACACCATCCCACAAACCACCTATCCATTCACCTATCCATCTCCATTTACCTGGCTCCATCCATCCATCCCCCCTTCCATGTGTTCTTTTTCCTTCTCCCTTCACTCTTTCTTCTCTTCTCCTCTTCCTTTTTTCCTTGAGATCTCAATCCCTCTGCCTGTCCCCCCCTTTCACGCACCAATCCAATTCTTCTCATCTCCACCTACGTATTCAACCACTTATGTGCCCCACACTCATTTTGAACAGAAATTTATTTTGTACCGAGTGTGTGCTAGGCCCTATTTTAGGTGCATAGAAGACAGCTGTGTAACATAGATATGCTTTCTAGAAGCACAGAGCCTTATAAGAGATGTGGGTAAGATGTACACAAATGTCCATAATTTGGAAAGAGGGCTGTGAGGTTCAGAAGACAGAGATCCTGTCAAGGCTGGGGAATCAGGGTGGCTTCCAGGAGGAGGTGGCATTAAGGCTGGACCTTGAAGGACAGGTAAGATTTGGATGCGCTGGGGTGTGGGTTCGGTGATTGCATTTGCATCACCCTTGAGCTGGGAACACAGGTGTTAACTTCTCCAGCTCTGTGGACCAATGGCATGGGACTTTTATAGAGGATGTCACCGTTGTGAAAATCCTTTTGTATCAGCTACTCCACTTGATGTTTGATACAGCTCTGTGTGGCAGGAAGGGCGGGCCTCATCTAATGAGTGTGATAACCTCAGAGAGGTCAAGTGGCTTGCTCAAGATAAAGGCAGGCTGCACCCAGGCCAAGGTATATTGACATGACACCTGACTTTTACTTCACCCTGGTTAGATTCCCATTTCTCTGCAGGCAGCTGGCTTCACCACAGCATGACAATGCATCTAGACAATGGGAGGCTGCCTTTCTCACTCTGAAACATTATCTCTTGATCCCCCAGGGGCATTTGGTCTCCAATAAAAGCTGCTCTGGATGACGAACAGAGAGAAATTCTTCTTTGCCTTGACTCTCAGCGGTTCTAGGAATTGCTCAAGGGATCTGTCAAGGCTTGATTGTCCCTGCAGATCACCATGAAACTTGTGACCTACTGTATTTTAAATATTTAATACATAATATTAGGCTATATCACATGCTAGTTTTTACTTGATTCTAGCATAGTCAAATGATAGCAGAGAAGAAAAGAGAATGATGGCAGAAAAACTTCAAATTGAAAGATTCTATCTCCAAATTCACTTTCCCCCTCTGTCACCATTACCTGAATTTAGTAGGATTCTGGTCCTTGCGGTGGAGAGACTGGGTGCCTCGAGGACACAGTTTGAGAACTACTCTTCCTCTTTAAACCCTCTCCTGCTGCTCCTTGAAACTGTTGCTGAACTTCATTTGATAGACAAAAGGGAACTGAATAGTAAAGACTTCCTTGTAGGCTATTATTCAGTGTCTGGTCTGGAGTCTTGTTTTTCCTCCTGCCTGTGGCTGCAGAAAGGTGGCTCAAAGTCCTTAGCAAGGACCTGAAATATTCATGTGGGCTCCGTCTTGTGTCAACACTGGAGTATTTGCCCATCAGGATCGACTGGTTCCAGGCGTGTTGGCCAACTAATGAATTCTGCAGAACGGGCCCTTGGGTTTGTTTTCTGTAGCACTCGCGACGCCCAAGGCACTTTTCTCTCTATTGTTTCACTGTGGATCCTCCTGGATCCTCCCCTCCCCCACCTCCTACGCCCCAGAAAAGGAAAAATGTCATGAAGTATTAGGGCTGAGGCTCATGAGAGATTATCTGATGAAGCACTCTCATTTTATAAATCAGTAAACCAAAACCCACGTTGGGGAAGAGGTGTCGCCCCCAGCATAGTTCTCTCTCCACTGCACCACTCCACCCCGCAAACCCTGGGAGGAAGACAGGATAGAGGCTGCCATAAATATTAATAATCCCCAAGCCTATCAAGCACGCCTGGGTGCCAGGCACCGAGCTTAGCCTTCAGCATAACAATGCAGTGGCTCCTGACAGCGTTCCCGGACACGGGTACCTCTGAGAGGCTGCACCACCCGCCCGAGTCACACAGCCTGGGAGAGGTAGAGGCGGGATCTGAACCCAGAGCGCCACCGCTGTGCTCCACAGCCTCTCGGAACAGCGGTCATCGTTCCCCACGTTTTCACAGTAAATTCTTCACGTTCGTAGCAGACATCAGGAATCTCGCCCTGATGACTTTACGAAAACCCACTGAGGCTCAGCGGAGGACGTGCTGTCTTCCTGGGGCCTCCTGCTTTGTGTCCCCGGCCTCCAGCGGCAAAGCGGGCATGTCCCCTCTGCCCCCCAGGTCCTGGTGCTCCGGCTTCGGGACAGCCTGATCAAGATGGGCGAGGAGCTGTCGCAGGCCGCGGCGTCCGAGTCCCAGCAGCGGGAGAGCAGCCGGTATTACCAGCGGCGCCTGGAGGAGCTGAAGGCGGACATGGCAGAGCTGGCGCGCCGGGAGGAGGAGGCCAGCCGGCGGTGCATGGAGCTGGTGAGTCCCGCGCCGCCATCGCCGCTCTCCCGCGAGCGAGAGTTTGGGACGAGGTTTCGGACTTACTTCCGGGTGGGAGACTTCCGGGCTTGTGCGCCCTGCCGGAAGCCGGAAGACACGGAAGTGGGCTGGGCTGAGATTCTGCGCTGCCATTGGCTGCCAGCCCTGGGGGCGGAGCCAAGGCGGACCAATGGCATTCATTGCTTGGGGCGGGGCGGGGCCCCACGCCTGATTAGATCTGACACCACGCCTTTCGTTTCCTGCCTGGCACCGCAGAGCAGCCTCGGGCAAAGCAGAGGGAACCAGCGTTTATCAACTGTGTGTCCTTCACTGGGTTTTAGCATCCGTAATATCACGTTACCTCACACCAGCCCTGCAGAGGCAGACTTGCCGCTCCCATTTTACAGGTGAGGAAGCTGAGCCCCTCTTAAGGTAAAGAGGGGAGATGACCAGTCTCGGGCCACAGCTAGTGAACGCAGAGCTGTTTCTGGCCCATGAACTGCACCAGCGACAAGGTACAAATGATGATGCAAGTCACCCTGTAGGAAGCACTGGCTAGGCGCCAGGTTCTGAACGGAACATTTCTTGTTTAAATCCTCACGTGAGAACTGGGAGGAAGGTGCTATGATGATGTCCATTATAAAGATGAGGAAACTGAGGCACAGGGACATCAGCCTGCCAAATGGAGGCTCAGAGTGGTATGTGCGCTTGGCCAAGGTCACACATGAATAAGAATCTGAACCCAGGGCTGCCCAACAGTGTAGTCTCTGCTTTTAATCACCGATCCATGCCTTGCCCCCGGTGTGATCCAAGAAACAGTTTTAAATTTGTTTCCTGCCTAATGGGAAGGTTTCGCCATCATTCGATGTCTTGCGCTAAGAGCAGTTTCCTCCAGGAGTCACAGAGCATCTGAGAGTGCCTCCTCTGCCTTTTCCCCGTGAGGCCAGACATCCCCAGGCTCCAGATTTCTGATTCCGTGACCCTGGGAGCATCTGGCACTCCCTATGCCTACCAGCACACGGCGTTCCTGAGAAAGCCCACCGTCTGCCAAGGCTTGGCTCAGGGGTTTCTAAATTACAGTCATCTTCTCCTTCACACCCTGTCCATTCTGGTGTTGTGACAGGACTCACCAACTTGTCCTCCCACAGCAAATATATTTCTCCGGCCACCGTTTCCCACTGCCAGTGTCAACCCTGTCAGCTTTGCCTTTGACAAGCCGGCTACCTGGCTCTTCTGTGCAGGGGGAGGTGAGGCCCTGCACAGAGACAGAGGCTCCCAGGCGAAGTCCAGGGCCCCTGACTGGCAGTTCCTCCCCGCCCATGGCACTGGGAGAGAAAAGGGCTCTTTCCTCATTTGACAGGATAACTTCCTCACTAACAAGCCTCATTTCTCATGCAGCCAACTTGCCCTCCTGCAAGCTCTGGCTGGGAGGAAAGAACATCCCAAGCTTTCTCCTCTGATGTTTTCTTTAACTGGCCAGACGCTCAGGCATTCCAGTCAGATCAAATAGTGGTTTTCTTCCTCTCTCTTTTTTCTCTGGCTTTCCTCTCCTGCTCTCTCCTCCTCTCTCTCTCTCCTTTACTCTCACTTTTCTCTGCCTGTCCCCATTCCTGGGGCCATATTAGATCATTAAAGACCCCAACATACTGAAAAGATTATAGCGTAGCCCCACATATGAATAAAAGTAAAAAAAAAAACCCACAAAACTGTAAAATGCAAAGCTTGCATGTATGCTGAGATTAGACTTGCATCTTTCTCTGACTTCTGATTGCAAGATTCTGGGTAAGTTTATCAAGGCTGAACTTTCTCTTTATTTCAGAGTGTTTGCAGTTAGGAGAAGTATGAGTTTCATAGGATTGCCATAACAAACTACCATGAACTAGGTGGCTTAAAACAACAGAAATTTATTTTCTCATAATTCTGGAGGCCAGAAGTCTGAAAGCAATGTGTCAGGAAGGCCATGCTCCCTCTGAAGGCTCTAGGGGAAAATATTTCTTTGCCTCTTCCAGCTTCTGGTGACTCTAGGCATTCCTTGGCTTGTGGCTGCATCACTCCAATCCATGACCCCATCTTCACTGGGCCATCTTCTCTGTGTATGTGTGTTTCCAATGTCCCCCTGCCTTTTTTCATATGAGGACAACTGAAATTACATTTTTGGCTCACCCTAAATCCAAGTTGATCTCATCTCAAGATCCTTACCTTAATCATATCTATAAAGACCACTTTCGCAAATAAGATTATATTCAAAGATTCAAGGTGGACATATCTTTCAGGAGGCCACCCTTCAACCCACTATAGAAGGGGAGGGCACTGTTGGTGTTCTGAAGTCATCCGGCACATCCTGCTGTTTGCTTAGTGATTCTGTGGGACAGCAAAGCTCCAAAGGGTAATATCAGGCGAGCAGCCTCTTCCTAGTAGTGGATGTCCCCAAAACTCATCAACCTATTTGACCTCAAGTATGTCCCTTGCCTTTGGGCCCTTGTAAGTTTCCACTGGGAGAAAAGAGGATGTCGTACTCTTGTTTATTCATTTAACGCATATCTACTCAATACCAGCTGTGCCCATTGCACAGGTACAGGCTTGGTAAGGAAGGATGAGGAATCTTGAAGTCCTTGCTGTGTAGACACCTACAGTGTAGACAAAACGGGGCTCAGTGGAAGAGTTAACTGCTCACTGTCATTTCAAGTTGAGTCTTGTTGCTGAGGCCCCTTGTATTGGTGTGGCGTCCTGTACTTGCCCATGCATCTCAGGACAGATGATTCGCCCGTCCACATCCAAGCCACCAATTTGCCTTTCCCCGTCTCATTCCTGTAAGCCAAGGGGCAGCTTCTCTGTGCCACTTGTTCTCTCTAAACTACAGAGCTCTGGTTCTTTCATTCATGTGGTATGTGTCCATTGTTATTACTATGAACCAAGCCCCGTGCTACATGCATGGGATCTAGTGAGGCATAAGACACACCCTTGATTCCAAGGGTTTCCTGCATGGAAATATATAGCTTCATGAGAAAATACAGCCAAGGCCATGGCTAGTGTGTTGCACACAGGTATGCAGTTGCCTCCATAATGAGAGCTCAGAGCTTTCACAGGCAAAACTAGGGTGGTGTGCTGTGATGTAAGTGAGTCTTGGAAAGCCAGTTGCCACCAAATCTCTCTCCCACGCCCACTGTCACCACCACAAATCTGTTTCTTAGGGTGGAACAGTGTCTTCTTTATCTTCCATTTTTAAAATTCAAATCTCTCTAGAGACATAAAATGAATTTACGAACTCCACTGTTCAAGCGTTCATCCGTTCATTCATTCATTCACTCATTCATTCAACAAACATTTATTGCATTGTTCTATGCTCAGATTCTTTGCAGATTCTGTCTTCTTTAATGCTTAACATCAACCCCAATGGCTGGGGATGTGGAGGGCAGGGGTGTGAGATTGCTCAGGGCTGCAGGGTTGGGGATGGCAGAGCTGGAATTGGCAGTCCTGTGCATGCAACACTGAAGCTATCACCGCACCCCCTCCGCCCACCCCTCCCCCCTGCCCTTTCATCCCAACCTTGCTGAAAAATGGCTCTGCTGTGGGAGATCAAAAAAGGATCCAGGGCCCCGGTGAGAAGCAAGAAGGATGTTGATGGATCTCCTGTCCACATTCCTTTCCGCCCGTCCCCAGCCTGTACCATTTGTCACTGTTGGTGTTGGTTTAAGGGTTGCGAGTTGTTGCATGTGAATGATTTATACCCCCAGCTGACTCACTGGCACATCCAGATCAGGATCAATTACCCCGCCGATGGAACTTCTCTTCCAGGGGAAAAGAAAAATGAGGTTTTGCCATTAATTTTAGTAAATGTACTATTCCTGGAGACTCCAGGAGCCATTATGGAGAAAAAGAATATTCTGCCTCTAAATCATTCAAGTCCTTTTGTCACTGGGGTGATGAGACAGCTCATGCGTGGATTTATATACTGTTGTTTGTCAGTTAGCTACAGAGCCCAGGGGACACCACCTTGGCCCCAGGACAGGGCATCCAAGGGGGTATCAGGGAAGCTGCAAGTGCTGATGGTGCCGGAAGGCCCGCCCTCTGCCGCTTTCAGGTGCATGCACCTCTTGGGTTTCACCCTTCATCATCTTGGCCTAACTCTCTAATTTCACCTTTCCTCTGAACAAGTGTCCTTTTCACAAGTTCCCCAGGTCTTGGAAAACTTAGATGGTGCTTCTTCTCCCTCTTAATAAATCCACCCAGATACTCGAGGTAGAAATAGCAAAGACCTGTCTCCCTTTTAGTGTGTATTAATCTCCTAAGGGCTGCCCTAACGAATTACCAAAAACTGGATGTTTTAAAACAACAGAAATGTATTGTCTCCCGGTTCTGGAGGTCACAAATCAGAATCAAGGTGTTGGCAGGGCCACACTCCTCTTGAAAGCTGTAGGGGATCCTCCTTGCTTCCTCTTCCAAGTTCTGGTGGCTCCAGGAATTCCTTGGCTTGTGGCTGCATCACTCTAATCTCTGTCTCTGTTTTCATATGAACTTCTCTTCTTGTTCTGTCCCTGTGTAGCTCTCTCCTCTTCTTATAAGGGAACACCAGTCATTGGATTTGGGGCTCACTCTAATCTAGTATGACTTCATCTTAACTAATTATTTCTGCAAAGACCTTATTTCTGAATAACGTCACATTCGGAGTTTCCAGGTGGACATGGATTTGGGGGGGACGCTATTTAACCTACCACAGGGTGCTTGAAAGAGCCCTGGACTTGAGTCTGACACCTTAGCCAGCTAAGTTAACATTGCAGAACCTTTACCATCTGTAAAGCAGAAGGCGTGCAATGCACCCCGTTTTGTTGGGTGGCTATGAGGATTAAATGAAGTATTGTGTGTGTTAATAAAGAGCACCAGGTGCAGAGGAGGCGGAGCAAGATGGCGGACGAGAAACACTGCCAGACAGAGTGTCTCTGCAGAAAAGACAGATTCTAGGAGAAATTAGAAGAAAGAAGCAAGCAGACGAGCATACATCGGAGGAGGGACAGAAGGAGGGGTACCTGAGACCACGGGAGACTCCATGGGAGGAGGTTGTGGAGGAGAACTGGAAGCAGAGACTTTCTGAGTAGCCTAGAGACCAGCGGCAAGGGTAGGTGGAGCGGTTGACTCTCCCCTCCCTTGTATCTCGGACTGCTGGTGGGCGCCCCAGCGGTTGGAGAGACCTACGGACACCAGCCCAGAGACGGCCACCGCCAGTGAGGGGTAAGCCTGTAGTGGATGCGGCACCAGGCTCCCAACCCTTCAGGGCACTTCCCTGTGCACAGACCCGAGCCGTGCAGCAGGCTCCATATTGCCTCATTCTCCCCTCCGCTGACCCTATCCTTGGCTACTGAGAGAGACAATATAGCCACCAGCCGGAGGCATATCCAGGGAACGAGACCTTCCCTTTTGGGGCCCTACAGCTGACTAAGGGGAACTCAGACTGTGAGCTCCCTACCCGCCAGCCCTCCTAGGAGCTGCTGGCCCAGTGATCCCAGGATAACGGAGTAGACCCACAGGCCGAGAGACATAGACTCAGGTTGGGCTCCTCGTGAGTGAATTGGGACTGGCACTCCTCTCCCTGGTGGGGTTAGGGATTGAACTCTGGGGCCCAGAGGTCAGACCTGCAGACCACATCCCATGCACCCAGGTCTCGCATTGCCCGGGGCACAGAAGGGATATACGTGAACAGCCTACTGAGGTGTGTGTGCCTTCAGGGGCAGATCAGCGTCCTAGAGGGCAACCCTTCCCCTAAAGGGAGGCCGTGCGCCCAGCCCAGGTGGCGTTCCTGCTCAGGGAACCTCCCCGCCGGCATCACAGCCAGGGGAGACCCAATGGCGTGTAGTCTGGTCTGCTGACAGAGGCCCAGGAGTAGCCTCGGAGTTGGGGACGGTGGAAAGAGGCCAGGCCCGCTCCAGACTGCGGGTCTCGGACAGCCCCACCCCCACACGCAGACTCTCTGACTGAGCGGGGCCATTCCAGCCCCTCCCTGTCAGCTTTGCCTGGAAGCAGAGAACAGAACTTTGACCCCTGCTGACGACATTGGTGGTGCCTGAGGGCGGGCTTACCCAACTCAGCTCCGCCCAGACTCTCTCCTAGACCAGCCCTCACTGAGGGGGAGAAAAGGACACACCTGGAAGTCCCAGGGCCCCACCCACCACCTGAGGCACTAGAGTTCTCTCTACAGGAACAAAAGCTGGTCACAGGTCACAAAAACAACAGCGTAGCCTGTTCCTCCAAGCAAGCGCCACCTACTGACAGGGAGGACATTCTGCACACCCTTTTCACAGCACCTACTGACTCATCATACAGGGTGTGGTCGAATCTCACCCACAAACACCACCTACCGGCTCAGAAACTAAACAAGGCGTGTGAATACCCAAACAAAAACCTAAAGGAAAGAAGCAACAACTGATTGACATGAGAAGAAATCAGCAAAGGAACTCCAGAAATATGAAGAACCAAATGGAAAACACACCCCCAAAGAGAAGCACCAGCTGCTTAGAAACGGACACCAACAAAAATCAGGCAACCAAAATGACAGAAGAGGAATTTCGAATGTGGATCATAAGAAAATTCAATGACCTGCAAGAACAACTCAATAACCAACACAAAGAAACCGCAAAAAGCCTTCAGGACCTGGAACAAAAATTCACTAAAGAAAGTAATACAATGAAGAAAAGTGTAACCAAACTTCTGGAAATGAAGAACCAATTTGGAGAACTAAAAAATACAGTGGCAAGCCTCAAGAACAGGGTAGATCAACCAGAAGAAAGAATCTCAGAGACTGAAGATAACACCTTCCAATTAAATAAATCAGTCACACAGATAGAGCAGAGAAACAAGAGAAAAGAGCAAAGCCTACAAGAGATGTGGGATTATGTGAAGAAACCTAATGTGAGGGTCATAGGGTTACCAGAGGGGAAGAAGAAAACACTCAAGGGTTGGACAAGTTATTTGAAGATATAATAGAGGAAAATTTCCCAGGCCTTGCTAAAAATCTCCAGATACAAGTTCAAGAAGCTCAAAGGAACCCTGGGAGATTCAATGCAAACAGGAAGACATCACAACATGCAGTCATCAGACTGACCAAAATATCAACTAAAGAGGCCCCTCTAAGAGCAGCAAGACAAAAGAAGCAAGTAACATACAAAGGAAAGCCAATCTTCTGAATAATGCCAGACTTTTCTACTGAGACATTACAAGCAAGGAGAGACTTCGGCCTGATTCTCACTCTTCTGAAACAGAATAATGTCCAGCCTAGAATCTTATTTCCTGAAAAACTAAGTTTTGTATATGAAGGAGAAATCAAGACATTCTCAGATAAGCAAAGACTGAGGGAATTCACCAAGACAAGACCAGCCCTTCAGGAAGTACTCAAAACAGTGTTACCCATGGATCAGCACAATAAACACTCACGAATGTAAATCTACTCAAAGCTAAAGATCAAAGCCCAGATACCACAATGGCTCAAGAGAGAAAACAAAGAGACAAAGTTCAACCCAACACAATGAACAGAAATCTACCCCACCTATCAGTTATCTCAATAAATGTGAATGGCTTGAACTCCCCACTTAAGAGACATAGGCTGGCTGAATGGATAAGAAAACACAAGCCAAGTATCTTGCTGCCTTCAGGAAACACATCTAACCTGCAAGGATTCAGTTATACTAAAGGTAAAAGAGTGGAGAACAATATTTCAAGCAAACAGAAGCCAAAAGAAAGCTGGCGTGGCAGTGCTGATTACAGATAGCTTAGTTTTTAAATCAACAAAAGTAATAAAAGACAAAGAAGGTCACTATATAATGGTGAAGGGTACAGTTCAACAAGAAGAAAGAAGACATAACAATTCTAAATATATATGCACCCAACCTATGTTCACCCAGATTCATAAAGCAAACTCTACTTGATCTAAACAAATGGATAAACAACAACACCAAAATAGTTGGAGACTTTAACACCCCACTGACAGCATAGGACAGATCCTCCAAATGAAAAATCAACAAAGAAATAATGGACTTAAGTGGAACCCTAGAACAAATGGGCCTGACTGACATTTACAAGACATTCTATGACAAAACCACTGAATATATGTTCTTCTCATCAGCTCATAGGTCATTCTCTAAGATTGACCATATCCTAGGACACAAAGCATGTCTCAAACAATTTAAAAAATTAGAAATTATACCATGTATCTTTTCAGATCACAGCGGAATAAAAGTAGAAATCAACTCTAACAGGAACCCTCATTTCTACACAAAGTCATGGAAACTAAACAACCTTCTGCTGAATGATCACTTCATAAACGAGGAAATCAAGATGGAAATCAAAAGTTTCTTTGAACTAAATGATAAAGGAGACATAAGTTATCAAAACCTGTGGGACACAGCTAAAGCAGTCCTGAGAGGAAAGTTTATTTCCATAAATGCCTATATCCAAAAGTCTAAAAGATCACAAATAAACAACCTAATGAATTGTCTCAAAGAGCTAGAAAAAGAAGAACAGACTAACCCAAACCCAGCAGAAGAAGTGAAATCATTAAGATCAAATCAGAACTAAATGAAATTGACAACAGGGAAACCATACAGAAGATTAACAAAACAAAAAGTTGGTTCTTTGAAAAAATGAACAAAATTGGCACACCTTTGGCTATAGTAACGAAAAGCAGAAAAGAAAAATCTCTAATTAGCTCCATCAGGAACAATAAAGGAGAAATTACAACGGATGCCACAGAAATACAAGATATAATTCATGAATACTACAAAAAATCTATGCACACAAACTGGAAAATGTGGAGGAAATGGACAATTTTTTAGAAACACACAGCCTCCCTAGGCTCAACCAAGAAGAAATAGAATTCCTGAACAGACCAATATCAAGTACTGAAATCAAAACAGCAATAAAAAGCCTTCCTAAAAAGAAAAGTCCTGGACCAGATGGTTTCACACCCGAATTTTACCACACCTACAAGGAAGAACTGGTGCCTGTCCTGCGGAAATTATTCCACAACATTGAGAAGGATGGAATTCTCCCCAACTCATTTTATGAAGCAAACATAACCCTGATACCAAAACCAGGAAAGGATGCAAGAAAAAACAAAAAACTATAGACCAATATCCTTTATGAATATAGATGCAAAAATTCTCAACAAAATCCTAGCCAATCGAATTCATGTGCTTGTCAAGAAAATAATCCATCACAACCAAGTGGGCTTCATCCCAGGGATGCAGGGGTGCTTCAATATATGCAAATCTATAAATGTAATTCACCACATAAACAGAAGCAAAAACAAAGACCATATGATCCTCTCAATAGATGCAGAAAAAGCATTCGACAAAATTCAACACCCTTTTATGATAAGAACGCTTAACAAAATAGGCATAGATGGGGCTTACCTAAAAATGATACGAGCCATATATGACAAATGCACAGCCAATATCATACTGAATGGGAAAAAATTGAAAGCATTCCCACTTAGAATTGGAACAAGACAAGTTTGCCCACTATTTCCACTTCTATTCAACATAGTACTGTAAGTCCTAGCTACAGCAATCAGACAAGAGAGCAGAATTAAGGGTGTCCAAATGGGACCAGAAGAGATCAAACTCTCACTCTTTGCTGATGACATGATATTATACCTAGAAAACCCCAAAGGATTCAACCAACAGACTCCTTGAATTGATAAATGAATTTGGTAAAGTCTCAGGATACAAAATCAATACACAGAAATCAGAGGCATTCATATATGACAAAAACAGTACAAGAGAGAACCAAATCAATGACTCAATTCCCTTCAAAATAGCAACCAAGAAAATAGAGTACCTTGGAATATATTTAACTAAACAGGTAAAAGACCTCTACAGGGAGAACTATGAAACACTGAAGAAGGAAATAACAGAGGATGTAAACAGATGGAATAATATACCATGGTCATGGGTTGGCAGAATCAACATTGTTAAAATGTCTATACTACCCAAAGTGACCTACAGAGTCAATGCAATCCCTATCAAAATGCCATCATCATTTTCACAGATATAGAAAAAAATAATTCTACGCTTCGTATGGAACCGGAGAAGACCCTGTATAGCAAAATCGATCCTAGGCAATAAAAACAAAATAGGAGGTATCAATCTACCAGACTTCAAACTATACTACAAGGCTATAGTCATTAAAATAGCTTGAGACTGGCACAAGAAGAGAGACATTGACCAGTGGAACAGAACTGAGAACCCAGATATAAAACCATCCTCATATAGCCAACTAATCTTTGACAAAGCATACAAACACATACACTGGGGAAAAGAAGCCTTATACAATAAATGGTGCTGGGAAAACTGGATAGCCACATGTAGAAGACTGAAACAAGACCCACACCTTTCACCTCTCACAAAAATCAACTCACGCTGGGTAACAGACTTGAACCTTAAATGTGAAACTATTAGAATCCTAGAGGAAAATGTTGGAAATACTCTTCTAGACATTGGCCTAGGCAAAGAATTTATGAAGAAGACCCCAAAGGCAATCACAGCAGCAACAAAAATAAACACACGGGACCTGATCAAATTAAAAAGCTTCTGCATAGCCAAAGAAACTGTCACGAGAGCAAACAGACAACCCACAGAATGGGAGAAAATTTTTGCAAGCTACGCATCCGATAAAGGGCTGATAACTAGAATCTATTTCTAACTCAGGAAAATCAGCCAGAAAAAATCAAACAACTCCATCAAAAAAATGGGCAAAGGACATGAACAGAAACTTCTCAAAAGAAGACAGAATAATGGCCAACAAATGTGAAAAAATGCTCAATATCTCTAATCATCAGGGAAATGCAAATCAAAACCACAATGAGATATCACTTAACTCCAGTGAAAATGGCCTTTATCACAAAGTCCCCAAACAACAAATGCTGGCGTGGATGCGGAGAGATAGGAACACTCCTACACTGCTGGTGGGACTGCAAACTAGTTCAACCTCTGTGGAAAGCAATATGGAGATACCTCAAAGCGATACAAGTAGATCTACCATTTGATCTAGCAATTACACTACTGGGCATCTACCCAAAAGATCAAAAGTCACTTTATGAAAAAGACACCTGCACTCGAATGTTTATAACAGCACAATTCACAATTGCAAAGCTGTGGAAACAACCAAAGTGCCCATCAATTCATGAGTGGATTAATAAAATGTAGTATATGTATACCATGGAGTACTACTCAGCTTTAAGAAACAATGGTGACATAGCACCTCTTGTATACTCCTGGATAGAGCTGGAACCCATTCTACTAAGTGAAGTATCTCAAGAATGGAAAAACCAGCACCACATGTACTCACCAGCAAATTGGTATTAACAGATCAACACCTAAGTGGACATATAGGAATAACATTTATCGGGTGTTGGACAGGTGGAAGGGGGAAGGAGGGGATGGGTATATACAAACACAATGAGTAAGAGATGCAACATTTGGGGGATGGACACACTTGAAGCACTGACTTGAGGAGGGAGGGGGGACATACGCAATATATGTAACCTTAACACTTGTACCCCCATAACATGCTAAAATAAAAATAATTTAAAAAGTGTGTGCAGCTCATTTTAATAAAAATCATGTGCTAATTAAAAGTACAAGCAAAATATTTTGAGAACAGAAATAATGGAACAAAAAGTTTTCATTTAAAAAATAAGATTTTTCCCGAGTCTTTAAAAGGTATGTGTGGTCTCACCAGGTAGAGGTAGTAGGTGTGAAAGATCACTTAAAGCAGTGATGAGACTGTGAAGGTGTGAAAGTGTATGGCGTATTTGGAAAATGCAAGTGATTTATAGCATGGCATAAGAGAGACAATGTAGATAAGAAGCCAGAAAAATTGGCTAAGTGAGAAGTTTTTATTTTATTCTGTAAGCAGAGAGGAGCAATCAAAGGTATTCACTTTTTAAAATGGACAAATGAGACCACATCAAGCTAAAAAGCCTCTCTGTTCAGTAAATGAAACAATCAACAAAGTGAAAAGACAACACTCAGAATGGGAGAACATTTTTGCAAACTTCTCATCTGACCAGGAATTAATAACCAGAATATATAAGGAACTGGAACAACTCAATTGGAAAAAAAGAAATAATCCAATTGAAAGAGAAAGCATACAAATGGCCAACAGGTATATGAAAAACGCTCAACATCACTAATCATCAGAGAAATGCAAATCAAAACTACAATGAGAGATCCTCTTACCCCAGATAAGATGGCTTTTACCCAAAAGACAGGCAATGACAAATGCTGGCAAGGATGTGGAGAAACGAGAACCTGTGTACACTATTGGCGAGAATGTAAATTAGTATGGTCACTATGGAAAACAGTATGGAGGTTCCTCCAAAAATTAAAAATAGAACTACTCTATGATCCAACAATCTCACTGCTAGGTATATACCCAAAAGAAAGGAAATCAGTGTATCAAGAAGATATCTGGACTCCCGTGTATATCGCAGCACTCTTTACAATAGTCAAGATATGGAATCAAACTAAGTGTCCATCAATGGATGAATAAAGAAAATGTGATATATATATATATATATGTGTGTGTATATATATAATGGAATATTATATATATAATATATATGATGGAATATTATATAGCCATAAAAAAGAATGAAATTCTGTCATTTGCAACAATATGGATGGAACTGGAGGACATTAAGTTAAGTGAAAGAAGCCAAGCATAGAAAGACAAATATTGCATGTTCTTGTTCATATGTGGGAGCTAAAAAAATACCTGAACCTAGAACTCATGGAGATCTAGAGTAGAATGGTAGTTACTAGAAAGTAGGGAGGTTAATGGGAAGGCAGGATAAAGAGGGGATGGTTAATGAGTTAAACAAACATTTAGGTAGAAGGAATAAGATCTAGAAGTCAGTAGTACAATAGGCTGACTCCAGTTAATGATTTATTTATATTTTAAAATAACTAAAAGAGTAGAATTGGAATGTTCCTAACACAAAGAAATAGTAAATACTTGAGGTGATAGATACTTCAATTACCCAGATTTGATCATAACCCACTTTATGCCTATATCAAAACATCATGTGTATTCCATAAATATGTACACTATTACATATCCATAATAATTAAAAATAAAAATTTAATTTAAAAAGGCAAAAAAATAAATAAATAAAGAGCACCAAATGGTAGCACATAGTAGGCACTTAATAGATGGCACTTTGTTTTCTTTCTCCTTCCTTTTCTTACTCCTCTGACTTTCTCCCTCGACTCAAACTTTATCATAGGTCTGCCAGCTCTATTTCCGTGTCCCATGCAATGCCCGTGATGGTTGAAGGTGATGACAGTCACAGGAGCTAGGAATAGTATCTTTTACCACACACTGCGCACTGGGCACTGGCTTAAGTACTTTCACGAGTCCTCTCCTTTTAGGCTCACTCTGAGATAATTATCCGCATTTTACCCAGCAGGAAACTAAGAACCAGAGAGGGGAAACTCTTACCCGAAAGTCACATTCCCCAAAAATGGCAGAGATGGAATTGGAACCTGGGTCTGACCTACTCAGAGCCCATCTCTTACTCATGACTTTTAGATACTATGTTTCCCCGAAAATCAGACAGGGTCTTATATTTATTTTTCCTCAAGAAGACACCCTAGGGCTTATTTTCAGGGGATGTGTTATTTTCCCCTCAAAGCCTCAGCTTGCAGCACACACAGGATGGCCGGGACCCGACAGGGGGAGCCGACCTTGTTGGTGGGGCTGCCCGCACCTTTCCAGTCACCTCTGGGATAGCAGCTGTCACGATGGGGCAGATGAGAAGGGCTGCTTGTCTTCTTTACCGCTCCGCGACGAAATGCATGGGTTGTGCAAATGTGCTGCGTAGCCACGCCCATCACTAAATCTTATTTTCGGGGTAGGGCTTCTATTGCTCAAATGCTTACAAATCCTGCTGGGGCTTATTTTGTGGGTGGGTCTTATTTTCGGGTAAACACGGTACATGGTATTTACTCATCCAAGTACATTTTTAAAAAATGAACCATACACATTAATATTGCTTTAGAGTCTGTAATCTAGAGTTTCTCGGCCTTGGCATTATTCGCACCTGGGATCCGATAGTTCTCTGTTGCGGGGGCATTCTGTGAGTGGTAGGATGTTTAGCAGCACCCCTGGCCCCCATCTGCTCGATGCGAACAGCATCTAGTTATCTAGTTATTTGTTGATGCCTCCAGACATTAACAAATGTCCCCAAGAGGGCAAAGTCACCTGTTAGGAGCCGCTGGTCTAATCTAATCCTCACAGTAACCCTTAAGGCAACACCTGTGATAACTCCCCATTTTAGAGATGATTAAAGAGAGAGGTGCGGTGATGTGCCCAAGGTCACAGGGCCCCTGGAGAGGGAGGTACACCAGGGAGGGAGGACGCACCTGCCTGCGCTCCCAGGCACAACACAGGAGCCGTTCCAGCAAAATCCAGTCATAACCTTTCCAAGACCCCGAGGCGGCTTCACAGCAGAATGTAATTCTGAGTGCCAGTGAAGGCCTCACTGCAGACTGTGTACTTTTAATAATGTTTAAATAAAACATGGGAGCATGGGTGTGATCTCCTCACCAAGCCTGGCTTGTCAGCTGCCTGGGCAAAGTCATAAATAGTTAATAGACAACCACTTATGGCTCTACTTCTGTTAAATCTAGCATCAATTATATATGGCCCGTGAATTATTTATCTGCTGTTACTTTAGGGTACATCTTTCACCTTCATGGGGGAAAATGGACAGAATGGGAGGCCTAACGCAGATGAGGGGATAGCTGTAAGGTCCTAATCCCCTTGGTGAAAGTCAATTTCCCTCCCGTCGATGGGACTGAGGGGGGTTTGGATTGAGAGGACTACACCAGACCCCCAGGAAAACCGACTGGTGTGGTGTGCGCTGGTTGACGCTCAGCAACTGCCTCTCCAGGGTAGGTGAATTCCTGGTTTGTAGCGTCCGCCAATTTCCGTGGTGTAAATCTTCCCATCAGGGCTGATTTCAGCCTAACTACAGGACGCAGAGTTGGGAAGCATGCCATTCCATATCATTTTTGCTACACGGATGCGACAGACACAAACAACCTCAAAGGCATAGGTATAGTAAAATATTAGCAAAATCATGCATTAGTAAAGTGGTGCATCTTGAGCATGCATTGTTTGTTTTTAATATAGTTTATTTAATTGTAAGCTGATATCATTTATTTTTTTTAATAATAGCTGTGTTTGACAACAGGCTTTCAAAATTTCTGAAAATTTAACAGTCATCTCTTGCTGGCCAGAATGAGCTGCTTCCAGCATACTGCTGGCCTGGAGTCTCCTTGGGGCGTGGCCCCCTGCCCTGGGTAGAAGGCTGGTGGTGGAGCAGAAGGAGGGAAAGTTTGGAGTCAGAAAGCTCTTAACCGAATCTCATCACTCACTGGCTGTCTTTTTTAATCGAAGTTACTTCACCATCAGAGCTCTGTCCTCTCGAGCAAATTCTTTTATCCCGTGTGTGAATTGGGTACAGCGCAGCTACCCCAAGAGACCAAAGCGAGTCCTTCATGTCGTGCTTCCAGACCTGCCTGCCACACAGCTGTCCTCGAAGGCACGCTGGCGCTGTCATTCCTCTTGTCCATCAGGCCAGGGCCTTAGGAAGCCCAAAGTCAGGTTCTGTTTGGTTTTTGTATTTGCTTGAATTCTTTTCTTGTCTTTTTTTTTATTATTATTATTTTAGCCACCCCACAGATTCATGTTTCCAAAGGTCAGGCTACAGCCCTCTCCAGCGACCCGCACGGCACCCGCCAAACCCACGGATAAGGTGCTCGTTTTCAAAAGCCCTCAGTGTTTTCCTCCTGCAAATGGCTATGAACCTGAGAGCCTAAGATGAATGACTTTGGCTGGGAACTGAAGTATTTAAAAAGGCATTCCATATGGAGGGCATGTGTGGCCAGGAGCCGGGTGTGAATAACCCGTTCTATGGCTGTCTTGACAGGGAGATAGCTCTCGTAATTACGGCCCTGTTGTCTCTGCGTGATCCAAAGTGGCCGGCACGTTCATACACTCCGTGTTCACAGGCTGCCTTTAATACCCACTCTTGCAGGTCTCTGAACACGCTCAGAGAGCTGACAGAGAAAACCGAGGACATTTCTGTCACTGCCCTCCTCCTAGGCACTGTGTCTCCCCACAAAGGTCTCTGCACAAAAGAAACTTTGTCCTAGGAGGGACTTAAGTGCCACCAGCCCCAGACATGTTTCTGAAAGTGAATTCTTCCGAGCCGTCTTTATCTCGCATGGGCAATGCTCGTCTCAATTCAAGAGGTGTTACCATCTAATGAAATGAGGGTTCATTTTTATTTTTTGCATCTGCAGCTGAGATGAGATATCTTGATAATGAAATCTATTACAGAAAGCCTACCTGGGAATAATTGGGTCTATTACTCCTCGACTCGTGGTTCTGTTTCCGCATTGGAAACAGGCTCGCCAGCAATTAGTCAGAATTTAAATTTGCTAATACCAATTACAAATAATGCGCTGAGTCTCGAGACGGCAAATAGTGGAGCAGATACTAATCTTGTCCCCAGAGACTTCATCAATTGAACTTTCGTCACTTCAGACTTGCTGGAAATTAGAGTAACTTAACTCCTCAGAGTTAATTACTTAAAAACGAAAGGGGGGAGCTATTGATTGAATATGGCAGGTGTACATTAAATTATTCAAATAAATCCGATTCAAATTGTTTAGATGAGATGACGCTTCCCTTAATTGCATATCATGGGGGCCTAGGAAGATTGGTGTTCACAGTAGGAAGCGTGATCACTGTTACAGGTCAACACCTTTAGCAGATCGTGGTCCCAAGGAGATCCAGGGAGCCCCAAATCAGACAAAATTTTGAATTCATTTCCAAACTATAATTCTGTTTGAAGGGTGATTCCTCTCTATTTCATGTTTTTTTTTTTATATCTTTTATCTTTTTTTTTTTGGATGAGCCTAAACCATGAGAAGAGGGGATCTCAGGACTTGAGGACAGGCCGGACGCAGTGGCTCACACCTATCATTCTAGCTCTTTGGGAGGCCGAGACAGGAGGATCACTTGAGGTCAGGAGTTTGGGACCAGCCCGAGCAAGATCAAGACCCCATCTCTACCAAAAATAGAAAAGTGAAAAAAAAGAAAAAAGAACTTGAGGATAGACCAACAGTGGGAAAACAAAATGGTTTTATTGGGAGAATTGACTAGTTTGGAATTGGAAGAGTATTTAGTGGGAATAGATAAGTAAACTTGTCTAAGTTAAGTCTCTTTTGGTTGTTAGGTGACAGAAACAAAATGCAAGTGGACTTAAGTAAAAGGGAATGTATTGGTTCCTGTCATGAAGAAGTCTCGTGACCTCTGGTTTCAGACCCAGTGGAATTCGGGGACACCAGTGATGCCAACAGGCTGAGTCCAGGGTGCTCTGGTCAAGTGGTACCAGTTTAGCAGAGGTGACTGCGCCCGTCTCATCCCAATTCAGTGCTCAGTGACATCACATTGGGAGCTTGATGTTAGCCACTGAGGGAGTATTGATTCCACGGAAATTGACCAATGCTACAAATCAGGGCTTCCCTCCCCCATCCCCAGAGCCAGTTTGAGACATTTGCCAGCACACCACTGGACGGAGCTCTTCGTTCTCATCTGCTTGGGGTCGGTTGCCATTCTCAGGTAGGCTTTCCCTTCCTCGTGGCGACAGAGTCAAGGCTGACAAAAAACCAGCATGTCAACCTCAGTAAGAAGAGGGCCTCTTTGACCCAGTAACTCAAAAAAAGGTCCAGAAATGGAGTCTCATGGATTCTGTTTGGCATGGCATGGCATGCCCAACCCTAAATCAAGCACTGGTGCATGAAGGGTGCAGTCTCTGATTGGACAATTCTGGGATAAATGCCCAGCCCTGAATCTAGGAGTATTGTCAGGTCCATCCTAACCACATGAATGGAAAGTGGAGGAAGAATAGTTCCCCCAAGGAAAACCAAAATGTTGGTGTCAGGAGAGAAAAGCCTCATAGAAGCCTACTGCTGAGGCTGTGTATGTGTGCCTTGACCCTCGCTGAGATCTGTCTGCATGGCCACACGTCCCTTTTTTGCTTTTTCTTCTTGCCTCTTATTTGACTTCTGCCTCCTCTGTTTTCTACCTTTTCAGTTACTGTTGAAGCTAGGACATCCTATAAGTAGGGTGGATCAAAGAAAGGAAAAAGAGGAAGCAGAAAGCCTGATTATCCTCTGTGTTTTCCCAAGGAAGTGGCTCACATAGTAGCAGGAGCCTTCCTTGGAACCAGGAGGCTTGAATTTGAACTCTTTCTGCTTCTAACTGACTAGGTGACCTTGGGCATGCCTCTTCCCTTGCTGGACTCACTTTCTGTCACTGTAAAATGGACCAGATGATATTCAGAACTCTGCTGAGACCTGCACAAGTTTACAGCTGGCTGGTCCTGGAGCTTCAAGCTTTGAATGTGTCTCAAAGAGCCAGTAGTCCCGGTGACAACCTCCTCCAGAACAAGCTCATTCCTACACTCCAAGACCTATGCACAGAGTCACAGAATCTCCAACCTGGAGGTACCTAGGTCTCTTCATCCCCACTGATGCATTCTGCATCCTCAAACCAGTGGAAATTCCATGACTGGTCATGCAACTGCAGGGTTGGGGAAGTCACTACTTCTTTGGGCAACAATATCCCTGTAGATACCTCTCTCTCCAGCCCATTCTGGATTGATTCTCTGTCTACCCCCACGTGGTTCCACATGTGCCACCTTATCTCTGGGGAGATGGTTTCAAAGGGCAGAGAGATATCCCTTGCTTCTCTCACCTGACAGGTGTCAAGGGGTTATCCAGAGATGGCCAGGTTTTGTTTGTTTGTTTAAAAGTAGCCAGATCCTCTTTTGAACTCATAGCTGATGCAGCTCTGTGGTAAACAGAGGCAAAGCTCCACATCAGGGGTCGTCTCCCTCCTACCCCGGCCCCTGAGGCATGAGCACAAAACACAGTTTCATAATCCATCGTCATATCTGGCCAGTCTCCTGGGGATTTTTGTAAATAAAATTTTATTGGGACATAATCACAAACACTTAACATATTGTCTGTCTGTGGCAGCTTTCACACTACAATGGCAGAGAGGCATGTTTGCGACAAAGACCATTTGGCCCAGAATGTCTGAAATATTTACTATCTGGCCTTTCACAGAGAAAGTTTGCCTCCCTTTGCCCTAGAACATTGCTAAGCACGTAGCAGGCATAAAAAATACATGTTGAGAGAAGAAAGAGCTTGACAGGAAGGAGAAGGAACCGGGAGTAAGGCAACCTAGACACAAGTCTCAATTTTACCACATCCTTACTGTGTGACCTTGGTCAAGGCACTCGCCTTCTCTCCGCTATCTCATAAAGTGGGGATGATCATCGCAACTCCTGCATAGCATCCTGGGAATATTTAATGAGATAATTGTGTTTTCAGTGCTTATCACAGTGTCTGGCATAAAGTAAACCCACTATCATCATTATTATCATCACCATCACCATCATCTCTTCATCATCACTGTCACCATCATCATCATACTCAACACCCCCATGAGCATCACCACCACTATCATCATTAGCATTACCACCGTCATCACTGTGATCATCACCATCATCTTCATCATCATCATCATCACTACCACAACCACCACCACCATTACCACCACCATCACCATCATCATCATCATCATCAACACCCCCATGAGCATCACCACCACTATCATCATAAGCATTACTACCATCATCACTGCAATCATCATCATCATTATCTTCATCGTCACCACCACCACCACCATCACCATCACCATCATCATCATCATCAACACCCCCATGAGCATCACCACCACTATCATCATAAGCATTACTACCATCATCACTGCAATCATCATCATCATTATCTTCATCATCACCACCACCATCACCATCATCATCATCATCATCAACACCCCCATGAGCATCACTACCACTACCATCATTACCATTCCTACCATCATCACTGTGATCGTCACCATCATCTTCATCATCATCATCACTACCACCATCACCACCACCATCATCATCATCATCAACACCCCCATGAGCATCACCACCACTATCATCATTAGCATTACTACCATCATCAGTGTGATCGTCACCATCATCTTCATCATCATCATCACTACCACCATCACCACCACCATCATCATCATCATCATCATCAACACCCCCATGAGCATCACCACCACTATCATCATTAGCATTACTACCATCATCAGTGTGATCGTCACCATCATCTTCATCATCATCACTACCATCACCACCACCATCACCACCACCATCACCATCATCATCATCATCAACACCCCCATGAGCATCACCACCACTATCATCATTACCATTCCTACCATTACTCCCATCATCACTGCAATCATCATCATTATTATCTTCATCACCACCACCACCATCGTCATCATCATCATCATCATCATCATCACAAGACTGAAAACAAAGTCAGAGACCACCTCAGAGCCCCTCCAAGTGGAGGCCAACTCTGAGCTTCGGAAAGGGGGACAAGCCTAGGCCAGTGGTTGGCTTATTTCCAGTTTGAAAATTCTGCGAATTATGTCCCCAAATGCTGTGTCCCCAAATGCCGTGTCCCCACTCCATGACCTTTGGGTTCATAGATGCCTCCTTCTTTGCACTCAGTGTCATGAGCATCCGCTTCATTGGAATTCTGCCCTCTCCCCAGCCTTGCCTTGGCCGCCTTCCAGGTAAATGACTCGGAGCCCATCCTGCCGCGTGTCACCTCTGCCGCCCGCTCGGATAATTAGAATCAACACGTTCATTTCCCTAACAGCATTCTCATCTCCCCCTCACAAAGTTTTCAAATGGAAAAAGAAAGGCAAAAACAAGCTACATCTGTCCTTGTTCAGGCAATTTGCAGCTGTCTGCAGCTGACATCCACCCAGCTGGGTGCAGAGCTAGGTTTCCTGTTTGCTTTTGGTGGGAGATGACAAGGTCGATGCCGTTATTAAGGTTTGGCATCAGTTTAGAGACAAAGTGTCCTGCTGGAGAGACACTTATAAACAAACACTCGGGGGGAATCCGTCGGGCCTTTTTGAGCTAACTGCTTGGTGGGTGGGGAGAAAAAAAATACCGATGTCACTTCTCAGCAAACAAAAGGCAAGGAACTTAGGGGGAAAAAGATGATTTTCACTTCTTCCTGAGAGCCTGCTGGGCTTGCACCCAGGTAACAACTAGGTACACCGCTCCAGGGATCAGCAAGTGTTTTCTGTAAAGGATCTGGTAGTAGATATTTTAGACTTTGTAGGCCACGCTGTCTCTGTCGCAGTTACTCAATCCTCCCTTGTAACACAAAAGCAGTCACAGACAGTATGTGAATGAAGGAGATGGTAGTGTTCCAATAAAACTTTATTTACAGAATGTCCTTTTTTCTTTCGGGTAGATATCCAGTAGTGGGATCGCTGGATCAAACGGTAGTTCTACTTGTAGCTCTTTGAGGTATCTCCTTACTACTTTCCGTAGAGGTTGAACTAGTTTGCAGTCCCACCAGCAGTGTAGGAGTGTTCCTATCTCTCCACATCCACGCCAACATTTGTTGTTTGGGGACTTTTTGATAAAAGCCATTGTCGCTGGAGAGAAGTGATATCTCATTGTGGTTTTGATTTGCATTTCCCTGATGATTAGAGATATTGCGCATTTTTTCGTATTTTTATTGGCCATTAGTCTGTCTTCTTTGCGCTGACTTGGGTGGGGCAAAGGCAATATATGTAACCTAAACATTTGTATCCCAGTAATATTCTCAAATAAAATATACACATATATATATAATCCTTATTTATAAAAACAGATGGTGGGCCAATGTGGTCTACAGGCTGTAATTTGCCAACTCTTGCTCTATTGGAAGGAAAGGTGGAGTAGGGGACAGGCAGCAGGTTTAAATCCTGCCTCTAGCTCTTTCAGAACTGGGCAAGTCACCTGTCCTCTCTGAGCCTTAGTTTCTTCATCTGTGAAATGGGTCATAAGGTAGTCAGGAGGTCAAAGGAGTGTCTTTCACACATTAAGTGGTTAAGAAATTATAACTCTCCTTAATACCGATCCCCTCATTCCTGCTAAAAGACACAAGAGAGTAACTCTAGTAAAAGAAGGCTGTCTGCTTTTCTGCTGGCCTCAGCTCTAGTTACAGTCGGGGATGCGGGTGTTCCCGTTGCCCATTTGGACCCGGGTCCGAGTATCCCAAGGATGGTCCTTCTGGGCGTTTCTGCCAGCGCCCTCCCACACCAAGATGCCTATCTTGTTTCCATCACAAAGGCAACGGCCTCGGGTGGAAAACCCCAGGTACACAAACTGCGATTCTGCGCATGCACTTCTGTTGTTAGTGTGTGTGGTTTGTGTTGTAGGTCAACGCTGGGCCATCGTCAAAAGACTTTGTGTCTGCAAGTCAAGGACACACCACTGTGCACCAAGTCTGATGATTATGTTTGCATTTTGGTGGGTGTGATTTTCAGACAGGGTTCTAGAGACATCAGACTTTTGTGCGATGATGCTAATAGTTAATATTCACTTAACCGGAGAGGACAAGAAAAAAGCTAATTACTCTTCACAGGAAGAGTGAGTGTGAACAGAGCCGTGATTTGTCGTTCTGTGCTGTGTGGGTTTGTTTGTTTCTATGACGGATGTCAGCTGGAGACTGATTTTGAATTGGGTTACATGTAACATATATTTTCTCATGATTGTTGTTGCAGTGCTTACTATTTCTAGAACGGCCTATCGTGTTTTAAAACGAGACTAAGCATGTTTATATCTCATGTCATTTAATTCTCTCCATTTCCCTGTGACTTATGACTTTGCTTTTCAAAGTTTATTTGCACACTGGCAGCCTTGGTTGTAGAGACTGCGGAATCTCAGGCCCTGCCCTGCCCCTTTTGAGTCATGACTGGCATTTTAGCAAGGCACTCCTGTGCCACAGGAGGAGCCCTGATACAGGTATGTCATCATGACCGTAGTACAGGCATGGGGACTAAGGCTGAGAGAGGTTCAAGATGGGATTTCCTCCCATCTAGATCTTCCCCACCCAGTCTGCTGCACAATTCAGCTTGTGGTCCCTGCCAGTGTATTACTGATTGGGTTGTTTTGCTTCTGGGTCTTTTCCCTCAACCACACTATCCACTTCCTATTGCCAGACACCACTTTCTTCTTGACGCTTCCAGCATGGGGTCTAAAAGTGAACTACGCACCCAGAAGGTGTTCAGATGTTTACTGCTATTGGTTGCATTTGCAAATGCAAAACTGAGAGCTTGCTTTGAAAAAGAGGGTGGCAGTAGCCATCAGTAGGGTTTCCCCGAGCATTTCAGGGCTTTGAGTCATTAGGATATAGAACAATAGCACCTCTTAGAACCTCGAGACCACAGAAACACTGGATGTAGAAGACAGAACTCACTGGCTCTTAGCTTGGAGTTCTTTTATTTATTTATTTTTCCCTTGGAGTGATGGTTTCAGCAGGCAGAAGAGGTGAAATGCAGTGACTTCCCAGATATTTAGATGGCTTTTCATCTCACCACAACATACGCAAATACCCTGGGATGGTGTTGTCTAGTGTGGTAGCCACCGGCCTTATGGGGCTGTTTAAATTTAAATTAATCAAAATGAAAGAAAATTTAAAATTCAGTGCTCCATTGCACTGGCCACATATCCAATGCTCAGTAGCCTCGTGTGGCTGGTGGCCACCACCTTGGAGAGCAGGCATAATCCTTTTTCGTAGAGTCCAGATGCTTCTGCTTTCTTCCTGTCGCATTTCCATCCCCTCCCAGACTTCTCCCTAGGGTGGAGCTAGCTGGGCCACATGCCGCTGTATTTCTGATTCCCTTTTTGCTCACATATGGCTTTTCTCATTATTGTATCATTGTCATAAGGAGGGAGATCTATTTCTGGAGCAACCAAGAGTAATACATGCTCAGGTGAGCCTCGGTTGGTCCCTCGGCTCCTTTGAGCCAAATCCCAATTGTGTCTTAGGCCATCCCAGTCTTGGGACGGCAAGGATGCAAATGTTGTCATCTCTCATTTGTATTTCATCCATTTGTTTTACGAGGCACCACCAGCCTGAATTTTTTGAAAATTAATTTACTTGCCTAACTCTTTTACGTCTGCTAATTAACTTGCATTCCTTTTCCTCCTCTACTACAATAGCATCTCCTAATTATCGATGTGGCTACTCAACCATTAGACCCGCAGAACCCTAGCATTTGGGATAACAGCATTCTAGAACTTTGATGTATATGACCTTAGAAGCTTCAAACCAGAAAATCTTTGGATTTATAGAATCTTGAAACATTAAGTGCATATAATATTAAAATTTTAAGTTGAACCCTATGAATTTGCCATTTTATAGGTCAAAATGGTTCAGCATAGTTGACTGCAGGTGCCTCAACCTAGTAGAAGTACGGAATATTGAAATCCATACATCCTTAGAATTGTTAGCTCCTAATGCTACACAGTGTTAGAACTTTAGGATCTTAGGACAGGGGCCAGTACGTTTTTCTACAAAGAGCCAGATAGTAATATTTTCAGTTTTGCAGGCCACAGGGTCTCCATCTCAACCTCTGAACCCTATCATTAAGGCATGAAGTCAGCCAAAAGCAATGCATAAACGAATAGTTGTGCTCCGATAAAACTTTATTTATAAAAACAGGAAGCAGGTCAGGTTTGGCCCATGGGCCAGAGTTTGTCACCCCCATTTTGGAACATAAAACCGAAAAGGTCCCACCAAGCACTTGGATTTGCACAGCGAACTCCTAGACCTATCTCCAGCCATTCCAAAAGGGTCCCATTCAAAGGTAGAACCATTTTCAGGACAGGTTCGCCTGGTTCAGAACGCCGACCGTCCACCCCAGGACAGTGCCTGCCTTCCAGAGAGGAATTGAAGGGAAGAAGGAGCCTTTGGAGGCTGTGGCTAAAGTGATCCCTGGCACCAGGAGAGAATCAAAGAACTGTCGGTGTGTCCCCTAGCTGAAGGAAAATGGGGAGACCTCGGAATCAAGGCCTGGCTTCTGCAGCACTGGACAGCTCCCATGAGCCAAGCCCTTGATCGCAGCAGAAGGTGGCCCTGAGCCCCTGGGGGGCATAACTGATGGTCAAGGCCAGAGCCCACGGGCCCAGCTGCAAAGTGACTTTGACAAGGCTGTTCACCCGGGAGGCGGCACAGCCCGGCCATGACCTCGAGACGCGGAGGGGAAAGAGAGAGGGCCCACCGCTCAGCAGTTGTTTTTCTTTCCTGCAGAGTCAATAAGCGAATAAATGGACCGTGAGTGGCCAAGTGGCTGATATAATTTTAGACTCCATCGAAAGGAAGATTGCAAAAGCGCACAGAGGTGGCTTCAACGTATTTCTGTTCCTCCTCTGTGAGCCTCTGGGTGTCCTAATGCTGTCATCTGGGAGGCATCTTTGAAAGGGGGTAGGGACCTAACAAGTGCTGCATATCTACTGCCTGACAGATACTGTGCAGAGCGCTTTTGATGCCCCAACTAATTAAACCTGCACTTTCAACCTTATGAGGGAGGTGATATTTTTATCTCTATTTTACACATTTAACAAAAGAGGCTTCCAAGAGATGAAGTGATTTGCCCAAGGCCAGAGAGCTAGGAAAGATCGGCGCCAAGGGACGTGATCAATCTCTTGGACTCCAAAACCTATGCTCTTAATTGCAATGCCTGCATTTCTCAAACGCCTCCTGTATATAGATCACCTGGGGATATTGTTAAAGAGGCTTGGGAGGCTGAGGCAGCAGGATTGCTTGAGCCCAGGAGTTTGAGGTTGCTGTGAGCTAGCCTGACGCCACGGCACTCACTCTAGCCTGGGCAATAAAGTGAGACTCTGTCTCAAAAAAAAAAAAAAAAGAGGCAGTTTCCGACCCAGCAGGTCTGGGGTAGGCTCTGAGAGTTGCCTGTCTCATCGGTGAACAGGAGATACTGATGCCGTCGGACCGGAGGGCTCATTTGGAGCAGGTGATGCCATGTCGTATTTCCTGTTTATGCCAGAACCCCTGAAATCACGGAAGGGGGAGGTTTGTGTTTTTCAGATGAGGTCTCGCAGCAAGAAGCGATGTGTTCAGGTTTCAAATTCCCATCTGTCTGACTCCAGAGCATGTGTCTTTTCTCGAATCAAGTCTACCATCTACCCTGATGCCTTTAGCCTGGTTCTCTGCTGGGAATGATTTTGCCCTCGGAGAACATTTGGCAATATCTGGAGACATTTTTGATTGGCGCAGCTTGAGTGGGAGGTGCTGCTGCTATCTGGTGGGTAGGGGCCAGGAAAGCTACTGAACATTCTGAAACCCACGGGACAGCTCTCCTAACCTCCCACAACGAAGAATTATCTGCTCCCAAATGTTCATAATGCTGAGAAGCCCTGCTTTCTAGCTCAGTGTCTTTGGGTCCAGAAAATAAATAGCTACCCAGAACCTCTCTGTCAAGGCCACCAAGTGTCCTTGGATTAGAAAGGGTTAGTGGGCGTTTGAACCAATCCCACTAGAAAGTGGCTGTGGATATATGAACACCGCAACTACCAAAACAGTCCATCACGCAATAATAGGTGTGACTTTCCACTACTTTGAGATGAGGCCGTGGTGTCTGCAGCTCTTTAATATCCTCTTGCCTCAGCAGATGGAAACCAAATCAGGTCCAGAAATCGTCGTCATAATCCCGGTCATTATCATGCCTGGCTGCACGCTGTTTATTGGCGTCCTTTGCTGTTTATGTCGCACGGGCTGTGTTCTGTGACAGTACCTCCCACCCCTACCCCCCTCCCTCAGCGAGACAGCATGGACTCCGGTCCTAGCCTGGGGAAGGCTAAGATCTGGCACTGATCGCCAACACCAACAGCTCCGTTCCACATCCTCCCTCTTCAATTCTTGGGGAAACGTGATCTGCTAGCACAAGACTATTGATGAGGGCTGGTTTGCCTGGGAGGGGTTGTCTCTTCCTGCTTGCTTGAGCTCATTCTCAGTGCTTCTTTGGCTGGTGGGGAATGCTAGTTGGGGCTTCCGTTGTTAGGAGGTGATCAGATGTGCCTGAAAAGAGACGCATCTCTGAAGAGGGAAGAAGCTGTATGATAAATAATGAGCTCATATACATCCAGCTCTTCAGTTTACAAAGCACCTGAATGTACCGGGCCTCACAGCACCCTGTGCTGAAGACAGGGAAGGAATTCATGCCTAAGGTAGAGTTGAGGGCACCGCTCTAGGAGATGCCCTCTGGTCTGGGCAGATGTGGATCCAATTTTAGGTCTTGAGTTGGATGTGGTTCTCACTCTCATCTTTGTGCCATCCCTCCCTGGCTGTGCCTACCTGCATAGCTGTTGGGATGTGGTCATTTTAGTCACCAGTGGCCTAGATGGATTTATTCAGGGGGTGATCTTCCGACTCCTGTGTCCATGGGCTGTGTCTGCAATCCCTGGCCAACTGTCCCCTGGGGTTGCGCTGGACATACGTGGATGCCAACGGGGTTATGGCCCAACAGGATCCAGGCGTTGGCACATGGGCAGTAGTGATCGTATCTAATTCTTGGGCATGTCCACCTGACTTGTGACCCTTGTTACAGTAGGGAAGTAGGACAGAGATGATGTTTTGGTGGGGAAGGGACAGGAGGACTTTGGGACCCATGCTGGGACATTAAAGTAGTATGACCTGCAGAGTTCAGGGCTGAGTGTACCAGATGCCTAAGGGGAGAACATGAGGATAAAAAAGCATCAGAGGAGACCCCTAAGCTTGCCACATCCCACAAGCTGCCACCCAATAGTTCTGAAAACAGGAAAGAGAGCAGCTGTTCATTCCATGCAGTGTGACAAGCACTTTCTGCCGGTGACTAGTCCTGTAGCACAGCGATGCTGTCATCATCCCCACTTTGCAGATGAGAAAACTGAGGGTCAGGTGGGTGACGAGACTTGCCCGGGGGGCACACCGTAAGTGGTGCAGCTGGGCTGCAAGCCCACGTCTGTGTGAGCGGCAGGCCCATGTTGGTGAGACCTGCTGTATAGTGCCCGAGTCACGGGTTTAGAGCTGGAGGAATTTAAGGCAGAAATATTTATATGGTGACTTCTAAGTTCCAGGTACTGCACTAGGCATTTGGGATACAAGGCTGAGTACAACCCTCCTCATAAGGAGCACAATTTAGCAGGAAACTATAAACTGGAAAATCATTACAAGCTGATGGGACATGTGCTTATCCTATGTACAAATGCTGGGAGTGCAGAAATGAAGGGGGCTAATTCTGCCCAAGGGAGCCAGCGAGAGCATCATAGAGGAGGTAATTATCGAATGGGCGTTGAAGCATGAGTAGGAGTTCATTTATCAGAGAAGGGGTAATTGCAACAGGAAGGGCATTCCAGATGGAGCGATGGTAGGAACAAAGGCACAGAGGCATAAAAGAACAGGGCGTGTTTGGGTGCAGGGTGTGGGCAGTGGAAAGAAAAGAACCTCAACGGGTGGGTTGGGAAAGGCTGTGAAGGACTTGATATCACAAACCACGCAACGTGGACTGTGGGCAGTGAGGAGCCACTGTAAGCTTTCAAGCAGTGAATGATACGATCAGATTAAAGACATTCTGCCTTGGATGCTTTGTGGAATACGGATTGGAGGGTGGGCTGGATGGAAGAGAGGAACACAGTTTAAGACTACAAGAACCCTTAGCAGATGATGATGATGATGATGATGATGATGAAATTTACAAAAAGAGGATAAAGAGTAGGGGAAGATGCAAGAGATTGTATTGATAAGATACTTGAAACCCAGGGAAGGGACCTGCACTAAATTATAAATTGTTCCCATGCTGAGCTTATTTGCATGCAAAACCCAGTGTCCACTTGAGAAGTTTCAGAGTCCGGCTTTCCTATTTCGGCAATCACATGGGCTAGTGGACTGAGAAGAAATATGAGCTGCATTTCCATTTAAATTAAAATAAGACATGTCAAAGGTGGCTGGATAATTACTGGCTGGAACAACGGCCCTCTGATGTGGGAAGTGTCGTGTCGGTATATGTGGTGCAGATAATTTTTGCATTTGAGACTTAATTATGTTGATATAATTATCCCCCTGTCAGGAAAATTGGTTGGCACAGATATGTCATATTTGTGTTTGGGCAGAAAAATGAAATGCCTTTTTTTTTATCAGAAAGCGATTGGGTGGGGGGGCTCTGGGAAGTCGGGAGCAAGGTGTTTGGGGTTCACCCCAGGTCGGGATGTCTGTGCAGCTGGGAGTCTCAGGAAGCCCTTGCTGGGTGTTGGCTTTGAGAAGGGTGGGGTCCCCTGACAGCCCTTCTTCCCACTGTCTGAAGATACTGCATCAGAAGTCACAGGCTGGAGGGGACTTTTAAGGATGGGGAATCTACAAGCTCTAAATAGTTAGCACTGTAAGGAACTTTAGAATGATTTTTAAAATTTTATTTGCAAAGACCCAAGGCAGAATTGCCCAGCCTCTCCCACCCCATCTCCATCCCAATGGCCCGAGAAACCCTCAGCCGCATTCTCCTTCCAGACGAGGGGCCTATACCTTCCACTCCTCCCCATCCAACAAGGGAGACTTAGGACCCCCAAGAATCAAGTGCAAAGCCCCCTCTTCTCCACCAAAACCCCAGTCCCCAGCGCTGTCATTGCTCACGTTGTTACCGTGATGTTCAGGCAGAAACAGCCCACCTAACGTGGATGAAACAGAGAGAGAGAGGCGTGCTTTCTATTAACACTGGAGAGAGGACCTAGGTAAGAAACACCCAGGATCTAGTTATTTCTCTGCCACCCTGTGACAAAGTGACCTTGACCAGTTCTACTCTAAGCCTCAGTTTTGGCCCCTGGTACCCGGTGTGTGTCCACAGATGCTCCTGAGATATGTGGATGCACGTGCCAACACAGGCCTTAGACTTCCTGCAGGCAAGCTCTTTATCCCCAGCAGCTCAGGTTGCCTGCATGTTACTTTCCAGAAAGCTACATAAGCCTCCAGGCAACAGCACACGGCATTTTAAAACAATCAGCTTGAAAAATTAGAAGAGAGAGGAAAGATGGCAAGCAGGTGCCTGGAGCTGCAAGCCCTTCCGCCTCAAGACAGCGGAGAACCCCGGCAGGGGAAACCGGGTGGTGTTTGGTTCCAGAGTTTTCTGTCTGGCCGAATAGCTGACTCCATTCTGCCTTTAATATAAAACCGTTTTACCTGTGTGTCAAGCAGATGTAACTATACACACATGCAAAAATGAACACGGGCTAGGAACACACCAACATATTCATTCAGAGCGGTTGTCCCCAAGTAACAGACTTAAGGGTGATTTTAATGGGGTTTTATCGCCCAATTTTCCAAATTCTCTATAGTGAACCCCACTGGAACCAGAAAAGCAAAGCAATCATGCTCAAAAGAAACAGAAAAGAGCATGTGGTGTTGTATTAGTTTGCCAGAGCTGTTGTAACAAACTGAGTGGCTTAAAACAACACAAATGTCTTGTCCCACAATTCTGGAGGCTAGAGGGTCCAAAACATCAGGGTGTCAGCAGGGCTGTGCACCCTTAAAACACTCTAGGGAACAATGGGTTCTGTGCCTGTCTCCTGGTTTCTGGTGGTCTGCCAGCAATCTTTGATGTTCCTTGGTTTATAGATGTATCGCTCCAGTCCTCAGTCTTCGCGTGGCATTCTCCCTGCGTTCTGCACACTCTTCCGTCTCTGTGTGCCTCTGTGTCCAAATTCCCCTTCCTATAAGGACACCAGTCGTACTGGACTAGCGCCCTTGCTAGTGACTTCCTTTTTACTTGCTCATCTCTGCAAAGACCCTCATCTCCAAACATGGCAACACTCTGAGGAACTGGGGGTTGGGATTTTGACCTGTCTTTTCTGGGGACACAATTAACCCACGAACAGATGTGTCCCTGGAAATGGGGGGAAGTTCAGAGTGGCCACGGGGTCTTCCTTGTGGGCGCTGGAGTCAATTGCCATGGGTCTAACTGGGAATAACTTGTAGTGTCACCATGGTGGCCAGCCTGCAAGATGGTCCCCAGCAATCTTTGTCTCTGCCCCTCGCGGCCCGTGCTGTCCTCTCGTATGCTGTAGCAGAGTGGATCTGTGTGGCCTATAGATCGTGTCCATGGTCATGGGTGTCCCTTCTGAAGCTAGGTCATAAAGGACATTCAGCTACTGCCTTGTTCTCTCGTGGATCTCTTGCTGCAAGCCAGCTGCCACGTCACGAGGACACACAAGCCACTCCATGGAAGACCCTTGAGGCAGAGAACTGAGGCCTCCAGCTAACAGACGTGCAGTGGGCCTGCTCGGAAGGGCATGCCACCTCCCCAGTGAAGCCATCAGACGGCCATAGCCCCGGCTGGTGTGTTGGTTATGATGTCACAAGAGACCCTGTATTCATTTCCTATTGCTGCTACCGCAAGTAACCACAAACACGGTAGCTTAAAACAACATAGGCTTATTCTCTTATGATTCTAGAAGTCAGACATCCAAAACGAGTCATTAGGGATTAAAAGTAAAGGCATCATCAGCGTTGATTCCTTCTGGAGGCCCCATGGGACAATCTGTCCCAGCCTCTCGAGGCTTCCGCAGGCTGCCAGCATTTCTGGTGACAGCCTGGCTGTCTCCTGGCTGCGTCGCTCCAATCTTTGCTTCCACCTCCACATTGCTGGTTTCCCCCGTTAAGACCCCCCTTTTCCCTTATAAGGACCTTTGTGATTATATTTGGGGCCCAGCTAGGTAACCCTCCTCGAGGTCCTTAACTTAATCACATCTGTAAGTTGCCCTTTGCATATAAGGTAACTTATCTCATGTTCCAGGATTAGTACATGGGCATCTTTGGGGAGGGCCTTTATTCAGCCTCCCGAGGACTTTGGTCCAGAACCACCTCGACTAGCTCCTCCTGAATTCTCAACCTACAAAAACCATGAAAGCTAATAAATGATATTTGACATTTCAGAACTCTAGGTGTTGAAGCAATGTGTTATGCAGCAATAAATAACCAACACAGAAGAGGGATCTGTAATCCAGCCCTTCATTCTCTGGCCCTTTAAAATCATAATTCTGAACGTCTTACAACTTCTTTCTCGAAATACATACATAGAACGTGTGCAAATCTTCTAAGTGAACAGCTCAGTGAATTTGTATGAACGGAAGGCGCCATCGTCTGTCTTCAGCAATAAAGCCTGGATTGACGCTGGGTGTTTCATGCTCTGTATCCGTCATTTTGCCTGTTCACACTCAGATCCATTCTCACCCCTCCTCTGCTCTGCTGTACAATTGCAGAAAAAAAGCGTTTCCTGTTTCTTGCCTTCTGGTAGGTTCAGCCAATGAAAGACAGTGATGGACAAATTAAGGGTGAAGGAGGAGAGAAGCCAGGATATTTCTCCTTTCCTGCCTCTGCCTTGGGGCACCCCTGGAAGCAGCTGTACTTCCTTCTAATACTCAGTCCCATCAGGGACCCTGCTCCTCCTTGAAGCTGGCTTCCGCTGGCCGGCACTGTTGAAGTTCCACCTCCCCCGGGATGCCCCAACTTTCCTGCTTTTCTTTCTGGCCCCAGGGCTGGCGGTGCCTTTCCACTGATGCTAATCTCTCCTGGCTCCTCAACTTTTCCATCACCTGTGTAATAAATTCCCTGTATTAAATTCTCTTGGTTGAATGGCCTAGAGTGGTTTCTATTTTCCTGAGGCATTGTGTAAAATCCTTCTAGCTTTGACAGAAAAAGAAACAGATTCTTAGACTTCATTTTTCTGCAAACTATGGTTGTCCTCACTATACAATACCTGTAGCCTTCATATTGTCTGAGTCTTTACTTAGGAAGAAGGAAATAGGAACAGGTGTTGTACACCACCTACCTGCAGCTGTGTTCGGTGTGCCGGGGGGCACTCAGTTTTTCATTACTTCATTTGGTTCCTTGTAACAACCTTTTATCGGGGAATAATGCCGTTATTTAGCAGATGAAGAACTCAAAGAAAGAAAGGATTAGTGGCTCTCCAAAGTTCACATGGTTGCTCAGGCGCCGTGTCTGCTGCTTGTCTGTGATGTTGTGAGCAGTTTGCATCCCCGTCCTCCACCCTCCAGCATCCCTCACTCAGTCCCATGAAGCACTCGTCAGTTTGCAAGTAGAAATAAACCTCCAGAACCAACCAATTACTGGCACTGTCTTCTTTGAGGATCCAGAAGCCATTTCTGGGAGAATTGGGGTCATTTAAAGTGTGGCAGAGTTGGGAATTCTGGTTGATGCTGGCAGGTGAAGTCTGGGGCAGCACTGGGGCGGGTGGGGGGGGGGAAAGAAGCACCCAGTTTAGTGATTCAGAGAATGGACTCCAGCCCCCGATTGCTTCTGTCTGTCTGTGCGGTGATCGATTGGTCATGCCTGCCGTGGGTGAAGAAAATGATGAGGGCATCACGTAAAGTTTTTGCTGACCCTTTAGAAATGTGAAGGACTGGCTTGAATCTGTCTGTCACTTTCTAGCTGTGTGGCTTTGGGATCTTTGATGAGTCTCTCCGTGCCTATTACCACATCATAAAAATAGACTAAAACAATGAATTTGCAGGATAATTGTAAAGAAAGAAACTTATAGAGTGATGACCACATTCTGCCCAGTCCTTGTTCTGGCTGGAGCTTGAGCTCCTTTTCAATCGTAAATATGGGAATTTGATGCATACTTTTTAGGTTTCCTAAGGGCCACTTTAACCCTTTCCTGAAATGAGCCTGAACACCACCGACAGGTGCTCACTCCATTGGGAACGTGGTTGGGGCTCTAGCCAGGGCACAATACACGGGGCTTTGATTTCCCAACCTTCTGCCCCAGCCTCATTTCTCCCAGGCGAGTGACCCTCAGACAATTTGAATGAAGCCATGGCAGCTCCTCGTCCTTCACCTCCAGAGACGCAGGCATCCGTGGAGGAAGCGGGGACAATTAGAGGCAAAGGAGAAAAGAGCTGGAGTCTGGACACCTGAGCTTAACTCTAGATCGTTTCCTGGTTGCATGTCCCGAGGCAAATGAGTTAACCTCCCTGAGCCTCAGCCTGCTCATCTGCAAAATGGGGATAATGAGGCTGCCAGGACTACCCAGCATTGAGCAGGTGGATGAGGTAGGGGGCGTTGTTCGCTGTAGTGTCAGAGAGGAATAAGATCAGGTGTTTTTTTAAGCTTCCAACGATAAAGGCAATTCATATTCATTACAGAGAATCTGTAGAAGTGTAAAAAGGAAAGTAAAAATAGCCCGATATCTTCACCACCCAGAGATAATAACCATTGCCACTGCTTCATTGTAATAATCTCAACTCGCTTTCTATGTGTTTCTATAATACTTGATACTGAAGGGTTTTATAAAGATTAAGTGAGAGAAGACACTTTATACATTTAGCATGTGAGAGGTATAAGTAAATGTAAATATAAGTAAATGCATTCACTTCTTAAATAATTCAACAAATATTTATTAAACATTTACTAAGTATGCGAAAATACTTGATATACTGTCATCAAATATTAGGGGTGTTTTGAGCCTGTCTGGTGTATAAATGACACGGTCCGTGTGAAATTCAACCCTATTCGGTTTTCAAGTTGAAGCAGGAAAAGCTGCTGATTGCACAGATTCTAATAAACATGCACTTAATGTTCATTAAGTAAGTCACGCGTCGGACACCGGGAAGATTTGGGGGTGTATCCATACATACACACGCACACGTCCACACATACATATTTCTATGTATTTATAGTAGCGTGTGTGTGTGTGTGATTATTTTTTCAGCACCAGGCTCTGTGCCGCTAAGTTCCTGCTTGTCAGAAGTAAATTTTATTTTCTTCTCCATCAGAAGGAAATAACAAGACAAATTTTCATCAGGTTTCGAGCAAGTGTTTTGAGATAGTCTGAGCTACAGTATAAATTGCGCGGCATGCGTGTGAAATTAACCTTTGAGGGGCCTTGGGAGACACCTCGAGATGTTTGGAAGGCAGCCCCTAGAGCCGAGGAAATTGACACAGGAGAGTCTTGTGCGTTTGCAGACAGGGAAGGGTCCTCTGACGATTGAGATGCGCCGGGCAGAGAAAACAAACAACAAACAACAGTTTTGAATATTAGCCTCTAATTGAACATCACAAGAGGAGATGATTTTAATTGCAGACATTAATTATCATACGAACCGCTTCCCCTAGGGGCGTCTCTATGCAGTGTGCTCCAGGGAGTGTAGCTGGGAGTTTGACAAGGGGTCGCGGCTGTCTCCAGCAGGGCTGGGGAGGTCAGCAAGTAGCACTTTATGTGCATGACGCATATTATTGTATTTATCTCTGTGTCCTGACACAGAGAATATCTGTGTGTTACATGTGCATCATATAGATTGAGTATGCATCAATGAGTGCGTATGATATCCTGCCCTTCCTTCATGCAGCACTAACAGTCACAGAATAACACCGTTCATTACACCCCCAAGCATATATTGAGCGCCTGCTGTGTTCCAGACACTGGCAACACAGATGGATTAGGTTCCTACAACCATGCCTGGATCAACACTGGCATGTAGTAGGTGCTCAATAAATGGTTATGAATGAATATGTGTAATGAATAGTACATAAATATATAATACATACTAGGAGGCATGGATGCTGGGTGTCTATCGCAGTGTGTATATCACTGTATTGTAGTTTCAGATTAGTCCGAGCATATGGTGTATTTCTTAGTGGGTTTCTGCTATATACACATCTAACTATCTAAATGGTTTTATATCCTAGTTTTCCCCCCACCTCCCAAATTCATTTCTACACTCCCAGTCTCTAAAGAGAGCTAACAGCAGAGAAGACCAAGCTCACACCTGGCCTCAAAACACAACCCCATTTGCATGGAGCAGCCCTGAGCCAAGCCCGAGCGTTACGGGTCAGGAGTGATCATGGCCCCCAGCCCACGTCCTGTTCCTCGGAGGGTGCAGGAAGGCCGGGTACCCAGGCCTGAGAGGGGTGTCTCCTCTGTGCCCCTTTCTGCTCAGACATACCCCTCCAGGACTCCTGGGGGGGGCTCTGGCTGGGGCCTTGCTTTATCTGCCCCAGCGAGGAGACAGCTTGGGGCTCCCCATCCATTTAGCCTAATGACTTGGTCTCTGCAATCAGCAGGCTCCATTTGGTTTTCGAGCTGAAGCAGGAAAGAAAGATTTGCTGATTGCTGATTACACAGACACTACATTTCTCAAATCCCTCTCCTCGGGGTGCTCCCGCTGAGCTACGCGCATCCCCGGGGCAGATGGGGGATGGGGTGCCGGGAGCAGGGGCGCACGGAGGAGGGTGAGGGGCGGTGGAGAGTCCTTGAACTTGGTCCTTGGTCCACGTGCTCTCATCTGTTGACGGCTTCCTTGTTCTCACCGCTTCTCACTCTGTCTGGCTAACTCATCTCCTACGCCGCCCTTGTTTTCCGTCCTGTCTTTTCTCTGCAGGATGGTGGAAAAGCTCTGGAGCCAGAGTGCTGCATTCCAATCTCAGTGAGGTGGAGATGAATCCGCCCTTTCTAAGGCTCCTCATTGTCCCCCAGGAGTTAGAGGGCAGCAGTGCCGCCGTTGGTCCAGGCTGTCCACTCTGCCAAGCTCAGTTACTCCTCACAACAGCCTTATGAAGGAAGGAGGGTCTAATACTGCCCCCATTTTACCAATGAGACAAGCGAAGGTCAGAGAGGTTAAGTAACTTGCTGAAGGTCACACAGCAGAGCTGGGATTCAAGCCCAGGCCGTCGGGCTCCAGAGCCCACTTTCGCTTTCCTGATACCATAGACTTGACTCACTTCAGGGCCCCATTTCCTTCACTCACCTGCCTAGTCCCGGCCCAGACCTGGGACTGCCGAGACCCGGGGCCTGTCCCTGTGCCTCTCCTCCACCCGCCAGGAGGCTCCCTGAGGGGAGACTTTGGACCGTTGCTGCTCCTACAGGACACATGGTGAGGTCCATCCAGGTGACGCTGGGAGAGGGCGTCTGTGCTCTCTTCCCCTGTCTTGCGATCCAGGACACGGATGTTCAGCTCAGCTTTGCGGTGCCCCAGCTGTGCGACCTCGGACGGGTCACTTTGCTGCTCTGGCCCTCGGTTTCCCCATCTCTCACGTAGGCAGGACGATCTTTCAACCAGTGCCCGCGGGATCCAGTGTACTTAACACAGGCCTCAGACCTAGGACCTCTGATAGGACCTAAGGCAGAGATCCAGCTTTCTCAGCCTCTGCGTCTCACGGGGACACGGGGACACGTCTCCTGGGAGCAGGGGCTGAGTCCCAGGGAGCATCGTCACTAGGAAGGAGTTGGGTGTGTGGGCAAGTGTTCACGTAAGCTGCTGGGATTTTGCACCCCGCCGTTTTCGGGGTGCACGTATGAGCTGACATGCTGGTGTCCTGGAGCGAGCACCCGCTCTCTGCCCCTCAGTGTCCTTTATTTCCTCTGACAGCCCGCTGGCCTCCGGGCCGGGCCCCCCGCCTCTGACCGTCTCTCACCTTGTCAGGGCCGAGGATGGCGATTTCACGGTTGGCAGCTTCGGTCAACCGCAGTGCTCCACCAGCCCCTTCGCACGCGGCCGGCCCCTCCCCGCCGTCCCTTCCCTCTCCCGGCAGCTCGGCCGGCCCCAGGGCGGGCTCAGCCTTTGCCTGCTGCCTCTCTCCTTGCCTCTTTAAAATCAGAAAAGACTCAGAGTTATGTGAAAAGCAGAGACTTGCGATAGCGTGAGTAGACAGGCGGATCTGCGGGGAGAGAGCTGAACGTGTGTGTCCCCGTGGTGGGGAGATGCCACTGTCCTCGCTAGCTTCCCCTGGGGCCTGCACTCATAGCCCCAGAAAGAGCCAGAAAGATCCAGAACTGGGAGCCAGCCGGGAAGACCAAGGCTCTGCTACTTACTTGCCCTGAGTAGCCTCACCAGCCTTAGTGTCCTCATCTACAAAGAAAGAAAAATGATCCCAGGGTCAGAGAGGGGGGCTATGAGCCATTCCCGGTCACAGAGCCAGAGAGCTCAACGGGGAGTTGGGGTTTGCACTGATTTCTGACCCCAAAATAAACTCTACATAATTAGAACCACTTGAAAGAAAAATCCCATCCATAACCACACTTCAGCCCCACCCATAAATACTCTGAGCTCTCCATGCGTGTGTGTGTGTGTATTTGCAAAGATTCAGCCATGATATTCCTCTGTTCTGTTCTGTTTGGTTCACATTTGTTCACAGAAGCACTCCATGCTGCCACAATTCTTATTTCTAACATTAATGCCTGCCTAATAGCATCAAAGTGACACGCTGTGATTTCCCTAACCGTTCCCAATTGCTCGGTGATGAGGCAGCTTTCAGCCTCTCCCTGCCGTCAACGGCACCAAGCATCCTGGGATACAGAGCTGTGCTCTGCCTTTTGATTTAGCCCCCGTAGGAATAATTCCCCAGAAGAAGATGGGATTCTGGGTTTAACTCAGAATTTCAGACTCAGCACTACTGACATTTGGGCCAGGTAATTCTTTGTGCTAGGGGCTGTCCTATGTATTATAGGGTGTTGAGCACGTCCTCGGCCTCTACCCACTAGATGCCAGTAGTATTCCCCCAAGTTGTGACAACCAAAAATGTCTCCAGACATCACCAAATCTCCCTTGGGGGGGGTGAAATTACCCTCCGTTGACGATCATTACGTTACAGGGCAGGGGTGTGTGGAGTAGGTTGCAAACGCAAGTCAAAAACTTCCGCGAGTCTAGACAAAGTCCAATTAGGGCAGTACCAGAGAGTACCTAGCACTGAGGATGAGCACTAATATGGAGTCAGATGTACTGAGCTCGAGATCTGGCACTGCCATGGAGTCTTCACTTCTCGAAGCCTCAGTTCCTCATCTGTGAAATGGGAGCAAGAACAGGCCCTCACCTGCCAGGCTTGTGAGGTGTAAGTGAAGTCACGAGCATAAAACACTCACCGGCGCCGGCCACAGAAAGCACCCGACAAATGCCCATCGTCTTTGCCTGCTCCGGTGGGAGCCCCACAGGACTTTCCATCTTTGCTTTTGCTGTTGTGGAGAAGAGAAAGGTGGGGCATCCAGGGCATAGACTGAAAGGAACCGTTCTTGTTTCTGCCCCCCCCCAACCTCCTACACCAGCTCCATGCCGGGGGCTCTGCTTCCCAAACCAGCTTCTGTGAAACCTCCTTGGTTTGTACATTTACTCGTCCAGCCAAGATGGGCCAGGCACTCTCCGCGTGCCCCAGCATAGCGGCGCAGACCCAGAGCATGGGCCTGGGGTTGGACACCCTGGGTGCAGCACCCCCCGTACCCAGGGGGGAGCGAGCCCTGTGTCCCTGGGTCGCGTGCTGGAACATCCATTCCCAGCTCTGTGAAACGCAGAGCATCCGGGTAAAGGTCTGATGAGCCCAACTGCAGAGAGAGCCCTGCGTGGAACACCTGCCGTGTCACACACACTCACTGGGCATCTGGTACGGCCCAGAGTGCGTCCCCAGGGAACTGTGGGTAGGTGGGTGGGGTTCCTGTCCAAGGCCAATGTGTGCTTGCGGTCTCTGTCTCCAGGAAAAGTATGTGGAGGAGCTCGCGACAGTGAGGCAGACCCTCCAGACAGACCTGGAGACGTCCATCCGGCGGATTGCCGACCTGCAGGCAGCCTTGGAAGAGGTGGTGTCCAGTGACAGTGACATGGAGAGGTAACCTGCAAGGGGCCAGGTGGGGCTGCACACAGCACGGGGCTGCACCCTGGGGGGCTCTGTGGTCATCAGCCAGGCTGGGGGCCACATCTGCCAGGGAACCCATGGGCACCCTGCAGACGGAGGGCTCCCTGGCTGGCCTGGGTGGGGAGAGACGGGTACCACTCCTTGGTACCGCTGAAACCACCTGGCCCAGCTCACCAAGCCTTTGGCAGGGCTGTGTGGCTGCAACGTGGACTCCGGTGTGTGATCTTGGACCAGCTCATGTCCAGTCTTGGCCCAATTCCCTCATCTACAAAGCGGACATGATAATCTCAGGATGAACCTCATGCAATTGCCAAGATTTGACCATTTTTGACCTGTGGACTGGAGGTTTCATGTTTTCAACCCACTGCCTACCTCCGAGGGCTGTTAGTGAGGGTTAATTGAATTCACAGGTGACTATCACTTAGCACAGCGCTGGGGTATGTAAGGGTATGTGAGTGAAAGTGGTGTTTGTACAGGGTAAGGAGCATTATGTTACAAAGGCAATGGCTGATTCAAGTACGCAAGGTTGGGCTGGTGGTTGGTGAGATCACCCAAGTTTCATGTCGGGGCTTCTCACCTTTCCCAGAAGATATGCTCTCCCTACCATCTCCACTCAAGTCCCAAGCTGCCACAGGCCACAGGTGGGCTGCTGAGCTGGAGGGAGTTGGGGGTGTCCTGGCTGGGCACAGAGAGTCACGTTGTCCAGCCTGTACAGCTAGCCAAAGTACCCCATTCCCAGGAGCTGCCTTTGCACCCTTGGCTTGTTGCTTCTCTGGGAACCACAGCCTCGCCATGGCATCTCTGCCCTCATCCCAGCCTCTGTAGCTAAGCCCGGGCAGCAGGGAAGACATCTCCTTTCCATAGCCTTGCAATAAGGGACCTGCAGTTCCCACCTACCCCATGCCTCCAAGCTGCCCCTGCACACACCTGAGCCAACCAGTTTTTCCTGCTATTCCCCTCTGTGAAGGCTGGTTTGAGCTGCAGCCAGAACAGTGAAATGTCAGATCGTAGAGTGTAGCCCTCTCTGTTTCCAATGAGGATCCTGACCTCAGGGAAGTTCAAAGTTGCATGTCAAATCTGCATCGTACATTGAGTTAGAGCCCAGGTCTGCTGAGTTTCCTACCCAGCCCTTTGCCACGCATGGCCCTGTTACCAGGTGGGGACGGGGGGGGGGGTGCTGTCCCTGCAGGCTATGGGTGTAGGACCAGTGACGGAGCCAGAGAGGGAAGAACCAGACATCTATATTGACTATATTAGAGTCAACCGTGCCTAGTCAAGGGAAAGAAAAGCTGGAAGGAAACACATCAACATTCTAACACTGAGGGAAGGTGTTACAGGTAACAACTGTTTTTCTTACAGTTGATTTATATTTTATAAAATCTGTGCAATGAACATGCACACACATCTATGGCTATACTAGTGCCCTCTTTAGGAGACTTTGCCCATATTGGTTGTGTACTTTATACGCATCTAATTTTAGAATGTGCATAGCCTTCCTCCCTTGGTGCAGTCCTGCGCCGGTTGTAGCTGCTCACTGATTTGTAACGTCAGACTCTCCACAAACATGTTCATGCTGAGCTACAGCAAATTGAAGACCCAGTGGACTCTCGAACACTATGTTCTTGCCTTCACACAAAGAGCTTTATCTAAAAAATTTCAGTTTGTGCAAAAGTGTCTTCCATGTACATTCCAAGTATGCCCCCCTTCCCCGCTAATTTGCACAGCTGCCAAACTGCCGGAAAGGGCAAATCCTGATGTTGCAGCCGCCTCATAACTCATCACTGCGTTTCAGGCCACCCCTCTGCCACCTCCTCCTCCTGTTCCATCCGTGTCATGGCACAGCTCACTCTCATTACAAACCCCTTTTGTTAGCATTGCTTATTTGATGCTTAGACTGTTTTTTTTTCCCATTCATAGAAATAACAGATCTTTCCCATTAATTATAATGGGGATGAATGGCTGTAGATACTAGTGTTTTGGGCCAATGAGCATCATTTTTTTTTGAATCACTTTCAATTGCATAGCAAGAGATTGCTTTTCTAATAAATAATGAAAGCTAAAAACAATAACTTGGGAAGGAGGCAGAGCGTCCATGCCTGGAGGGCTGGGTGACAGGCTGGGGCGAAGGTGTGACAGGAAGCAAGGAACAGACCTCTCACCAGGAGAATGAGATCCTGGAGGTCAGAGGGGTCACAGACAACCCTCCAGTCTCTACTCACAGAGGAGCTTCTCTGGCCTTACAGGGACCCTACCCTCACCCTCACCCTAACCGGAAACACCTTTATTTGTCTCTGTTTCGGGTGACAAGACTCGTAGACACACAGGAATCCTATCTGAATGCCTTAAGTCTTCCTCCTTGCTGGATCTCCAGTTTGCACACACCACCTCACTCATGGTTGGAAGGGTTCTCACCTGCATTTCAAGGTTGCTTTGAAATGTGAAACAACTGCAGACAGCCAGTTCTAAAGAAATACATTCTGGACCTGGAAAAATCCCATGCGATGTGTAGGATGATTGCCTTGGAAGTAGGGGAAGAATCAGAGAGGACACAGGCTCTGTATTTCAATAAGCCTGATGGCCAGTGGGGGATCCAGTTTGTTGATTTCTGCATGACGGTGAGCAAGTTATTCAACCTCTCTGAGCCTCAGTCTCTTCATCTGTAAGCTAGGTTAGTAATAAGAAGTGGAAATAAAATGACTTCCTACTATAGTACATTGCACATAGTAGGGGCTCAACAGTTGCCAGTTGCATTCATTCATTCGTTTGATAAATTCTTACTGAACACCTATTCCCACGCCAGACGCTGTGTCAGGTGCCTGTGTCATTCCACTCGCTTCTTGTTATCATTGTGCTCCATCTTACAGATAAAGAGAGGTTGAACAACTTGCCCGAAGTCAGGCAGAAAAGTTAACATTCGGAGCTGTGGTTGGAGCCCAGGTTTGCTGAATGGCTGAGGAATAGAGGAGGAGAAGGGACCACGAATGGGGCTGCCTTTAGGGAACATGCATCCCGATGGGTATGTGTGTGTGTGTGTGTGTGTGTGTGTGTGTGTGCATGAATAACGTGAACACACTGATAAATAAAACACGAGAATACAACCAGAGTTAGGAAGGCAGAGAAGGCAGAGCTGCATGAATAGCAGGCTCAGGGGACATGCCCCTCTGGGAGGAAGCCACTGGCATTGAGACCTCATGAGAAGAAGGAGCCAGCCCTGGGAAGATCTGGAGAAAGGGAGTGAGCTCAGAGAGAGGCACATTCTAGAAAGCCAAAGACCAGTGTCCTCATTGTCTTTCTCTCCTTTTCTCTTTCTCTTTCCCCCTTCCTCCCCTTCCTCCCTCCCTCTCTTCTTTTTCTCCTCCCCTGGAAATGACCCACAGAAAAGAACTGAGACCCCCAGTTGCTTAAAGTACCCCAGAACCCCAGGCAGGATCGGCTACCTCATTTGTGGCGTCTGGTGTGAAATGAAAACTTGGGGCTCCTTGTTCCAACATAATTGAAAATTTCAAGATGGTGACAAAGGTGGCTTAAACCAAGCACGAGCCCTTCTGGTTCTCAAGCCCCTGAATCCAGCGCTGACCCCAGGGTTGGTTCTTGGGGAGTATTTCCTAGCTTTCAGCAGGCCTTGGTCCTATCATGCTGCCCTGTAACTTGGATTTAAGATGGAAACACAGCATAGACTTCAGTAATATCACAGGAATGTGAAAACTGGGAGGAAATTGGCCACAGAGAAGTTGCAACACGTTTTCGAAGAACTGGTGTTGTACAAAGTATGTTCTCTGGCCACAATGCAGCTTAATTGGTTATCAACCATAAAAAGAAGCATACGTGCTGCTAGGTTGTAAATCCACTGTCCAGAGCAGAACCCCCAGCTCCTGCCCCGGTAGGTACCAGCCTGGACCCCCTGCCCCCCGACTCTGAGCTGCTAGCTCCGTGTCTCTCCTCATTATCTCACCTCCTGGGACAGGAGGTTTGGATTAGAGCTTGAAGGGTGGGTCTCAGGTACTCCTCCAAACTGAGTTCCCAATTAGGATTCAAACCTACCCCAGCCAGGAGGGAGGAAGGGGAGAGAGAGAGAGAGAGAAAGAGAGAGAGGCTTCAGCTGCAGGTGAGGTTCTTTGAGAGACTTGTTCAAATTACAAAAAGTCACATTTCCCCGTGTTGGGAATTAGATCTGAGTGTAACAGGCCTTCCAGGCTGGAAACGCTGCTACGTGCTCGGAAAGCCAGGTGGCCTACGCGGCAGCATTTAAATATGTGCTCTCCTGCACTAGAGCCCTGCGCTGTAACGTGGACTGTGGTGTCAACCTCCTCAGATTAATGGAGAAATGCTTTAAGCTGCCCCTCCCCCAGGCCCGGAGCACACTCATTACTCACAGAGGGAGGGATGTGTCGGCTGACAGACAGCTCCATCTATCCCTGGCCCAGGGGCTGCAGCTGTTCCCTCTGTCCCCGCGGCTGGGGCGTGGGGAGGGGTGGATGGGATGTGGCGAGGCCAACGGATGACCCTTGACTCCTGGGTCAACTAAAAGTGCATCTGTTAGCTGGTGAAATTCGAGATGAATGCTCTGGACAAGAGTCTCCTATTGCCGTGTTGTGTAAGTTGGACGTTTTCCAACGTACATCCTTTTATAACCTGGCTAAAATTAGGCTGCAGGAGGATACATAGAAAGATCTGGGTCTAAGCAAAGATCGTGGTTGCCATGGAGGGTGTACATCTGAGTTGATTTGTTCAGTGGGGGGCCCAGGCTCTGGCCAGACTGGAAAGTGTCCTGCTATGTAGTAGGACAGTCCTTGGAACTGCCAATAGCTCTATTCCTACAACTCTTCTAGTTTGCCCCTGGGGTCATTAAGTGTGCTCCAGGCCTGGGAGGACACCTTAAAGCATTTCTTCATGAACCCAAGAAGACTGATACCGCAGTCCATGTTATAATGCAGGGCTGTAGTGCAGTATAGCACCTGTTTAAATGGTGCTGCACAGGCTTTCTGAGCACGTTTCTAGCCCAAATACACAGCCAGTGGGGTTCACAGGGAGTCAGGGCTCCAAACTACCCTATCTATTCTGGCGTTACAGGAAATAATCATGATTGTAATAATAATAGGTGCCCTTTCTTGAGGACTGCCTTTTTGGCATGCATCGTCCTCATAACAACTCTCTGAGGTTATGATTCCCATTTGCAGATGAGGAAACTGGGGCTTAGAGAAGTCAAGAAACTTGACCCAGCCCACACCATAAGAGATAGAGCCATGGTCTGATTCCAGGCTACCCCATCACCCACACTTCTAATGATCAAGCTCTGCTGCCATGTCGCATGTACCCCTACTTCCTGCTTTCCCTTGTCCAGGTCTCTGTTCTATGCCCAGTAATTGGCCTGTCATTATGGTGAACTTGTGTCCGTCGCTCAGAGATGGGGCCAAACATGAATCTATGTGTTACTGCCCAGGCAGGGTTTGCATTTAGACTGGAGTTGCATAGCAAAGACCCACCCTAAAGGAATACATTTGAAGACATTTAATTAATTATCATTCTCATCATTAATTTCCCTTTTACAAATTCCTGGCACAAGTTCTTTTTTCAAAAAGCCACTTGCACCAAGGCAAAAGGACCACTGACCACATGTCAAGAGATAAGGGTTCCAGGCTGAGCTGTGCCACCAGATGGATCAGCACCATCGATGGCCGATGGCTCACCTGCCTTTCCCAGCCTCTGCTTGCCTACTCAGCCCATAACGATCTATGGCACCTTCTGTGTTAGGACAGGAGGTGCAGTAGGGGACAGCCAGGCATGGACCTGCCTCATGGAGCTCGTAGCACAGAGCTTCTTTCTTCACGTGGTGAAAGGGTCAATGAGTTTCAAACTGGCTCCTTATAATAGAACTCCCCACCTGCCCCCAGCTTTTTTTACACCAAAGTGAACTATTATAGAAAATTCTAGGTTTGGATGGAGTGCAGCCATTCTCTGATTGGAGTAAAAGAGGAAGGTTTGGAGCTAAGTCCTCCTGTGTCTCTCTTTCTGACCCCGTAATAGCCCCTGTGGGGTCTCCCAGAACTTGAGGGTTCCATGTACCTGCCAGGACCAATAACCCTGGACTTGTATAACGTCAGCATGGTGGTGATTTCTACCTATCTGGTTCAATGTTCCTCAAGGGCAGACAGAACAAAACTCCCTCTGCTTCTGCCTGAAAGCATTTCCTCACCCCCCTCCCCTAAGACTTTGTTCCAGACTGGCTCAGGGCAAAGGTGTTAGATGCCTTCAGCGTTTGCTCATACAGTAAATGTAGAATATACTTGCCAGAAGCTCTTCTCAATCCAGCCCCATTATTTTAAACATACTCTATTTTGTTGAGACCTTCCCAAATGGTGGGTAGTGTGTGGATACCAACCTTGGTCAGGACAGTACTTCATCACTAGTGAACGAATAGACAGACCACCTAGTAGGTCTTGACTTCAGCTTTAGAAGCTCAGCACAAATTCAGCAAAACTGGTTCAGGGGCAGAAGCAACGAGGGCACAGATGCTATAAAATGTAGGCTTAATAAGCATGCATACCTGCATCTTTTCATTTGTCCTCATGGCTGGTTCTTTTCCAGAGCCACAAGCTTAGGAGGGAGTGATAATGATGGCTGATAATCTTTTATTCTTATAGGATTATCTCTTTAGATTCTTCACCATTTTTTCTTACACAGTGGCAAAGGGGGTAACAGTAGTTAACAGTGCAGTGTTGAGTCATGCCTGATGCTTTCTTGTTCAACACGCACAATGTTGGCCTGGCCAACGCAGATCTTCCTGGTAATGTGGAAACAGCACGGAGATCAGCTATTATAATGGAATCTGGCTGGAACAGGAAGACGAACTCCAAATGAAGAGCTTAGCGAAGGGATGGTTTACAAAGGTGTGGGCATGGCGAGGGGAAGCCCCGAGGGATGGATGGTGCAGCACCTAGGTGTAGATAGGGACAACTAGGAGCAATAACTGCCACTGGGCTGACCAGGGTGCAGTTGCTGGACTCGGGGAAGAGGAGGAGGAGAGAGAGGGAGAGAAAGAGAGCTGTCTGTCAGGCAGAGCTCTGGCTTCCAGTTGAGGGATGGAGCCAGCTCAAGAAGAGGCAGTAGAGAGCAATCCAGAAATCTAGGACAGTGAATACTCCAGGCTCCCACTCTTCCCTCCTTCCCATCAGCTGCCAGCTGGGTTCCCTGTTGGCTGAGCCCAAGGAGAAGCCATGGGGACAGGGAGCCCATTGATGTGGTCCATACAGATCAGCTCCCAGGCACATGGCAGGGGGAGAGCTAGAGCCAGCACGGAGGAGTGGAGAGAAGATGCCCAGCACAGTGGGACACCATGAAGTGAATGAGTCTCTAGTGCTGGAGAAAGAGCTCTTTAGACGGGAGCAAATCTGAATGCTGAGGCCACCCACGGGGCTCATATGCATGGAGTTGGTTAGGCAAATAGCGGGCAAGAGTGGCCAGCACGTGTTTTGATTAGTTATTGGGCTATAAAGACATTCCTGTGTTCTAGGTTCAAGTAAAAGTTGATGTTTAGTCAAAGCATGTGAGGAAGTATTCAGAATGTAAATGAGCAAGCGTGACTGTCTTCCAATAACACTTTTGCCAAGTACAGAAACATAGTCTCCCATTCTTGGGATGAGGGGTTAAGACGTGAACATCTTTGGGAGCCATCATTCTGCCTCCCACGGGGTCATTCGCAAAAGGTGCTTTTGTTTCTATTGCAGAGTCTTTCTCTTTAAAAGGCCTGATAGCAAACATTTAGCCTTTTGGGGCCACAGGGGTTTTGTTGCAACTACTCTGCTGCTGTCGTGCAAAAGCAGCTAATCTTTGTTTATAAAAATAGGTGGTTGGCTAGATTCGGCCCATGGTTATAGTTTACTGACCCCTCTTCTGTTGGATTTGCCAAACATTGTCTGAGAACTTCTGGTCTGGCCAGCTTAGCCCTGGTGCTGAATGGCAACTGAGACCTGTTCTTGGCCCAGGATGGGCGTTGCAGTCTGGTGGGGACAGATGCATGGAAATAGAAGTCCCTGAGGGTGACAGATCTTTGAGGATGGGGACCAAGGAACAGCAGGTGAATCCCTCAGAGAAAGCAACCAGATCTTCTGAGGAAGGAATTGCCAAATTCTAGCAGAGACTAAGGACCCAGGATTAAAATGATGTCTTAGGGACCTGAGATTTGGGGTTCGGCTGCCTGCACCCGCACACTGGGAAACTCCACACTGCTTAGGAGCATGAGTCTGGGATTCAAAGCTGCATGACTTTAGACAAGGGTGTCAACTTCCTTATCTCTAAATTGGAGACACATAGAGTGGGTAGGTGAAATTGTGTTTATAGCATATTTGTCGAACAAAGGGATGATCTCTAAAGAATACCTACTATTGTAATTAGTTTCAGAGTTTCCCACAATGCTCCGGGAAGCTACCCTGCCCTGTGTCTGATTTGCTAACACTCACAAAAACATAAAGCTAATGCCTTGCTTGTCAGCAGTAACGATGCTATTAATAATAGCAGCATTAGTTGTACTAAAACAAGAGTAGCAGTAATGGTCGCTACCATTTAATTAGCACTATTTATTTCCCAGGAACCACACTGAGATCTTTACAAGGGTTATGTCCCTTACTCTGCTCCACAACTCCGGAGGCAGGGCCCCCTTATTAGCCACATTTTACGAAGGAGGACAGGAGGCTCGGAGAAAGCAAGTGACTTCCCTAAGAACACGCAGTGGCAAGGCTTGGAAGTGGGGCTCCAGGCCGAGTCTGCCTAATGTGGACGCCGCGTTCCCCGGCCCCCGGCAGCACAGGGGTAACAGGTTCTTTCTTGTGCCTCTTTCTAGTGTGCAGACAGCAGTGGATTTTGGCGGTGGCGGCAGAAAAGAGAAGTAAGTAGACCCCAAGTGGAACTGGGCAGCTTAAAGCGTGAGCCCTGGCTCTCTGTGTCCGGTTTGCAAAAGGAACATCCACGTTCACTTGGAGAATTATCAGCAATTACCACTCACTCTGTCTGTGTCTCTGTAACACAGAGCACAAGGGGCATATGACTGCACCGTCCAGCAACTTTTGAGGGAAGCCTATGCCTTATCATGACACTGCCCTCAAACGCCTTCCGTGACTCCCCATTGCTCCAGAATAGACTTTGCACAGTGACATTTGTGTCCTGCCCATGGCGACTCTCACCTCTCTCTCCAACTGGAATTCCTACTTTCCGCATTGCTTATGCCCCGACATTTATGACTTCCAAACTTACGCACACACTGCCCCTTCCAGTGTGTGCGTAAAAAAATTCCTTCCTCCAGTCCCTGCATGGCCAAGCCCTAACTTCAAAGAAGATGTAGCTCAACTTCCACTGCTTGATGCCTTCAAGAAGCAATTCAAGACACTCTCCTGTTACTCATAGGCCTACCTCCTGCCCCTATCCATAGCATTAATAATTTCTTTTTTATTTTATGGTTATTTGTATAGATGGAGTCTTGAAGGCAGTATCAATGTTAAGTTCATGTGTACAGTTCACCTTCCTTGATGTCTGGCATACAGAGTATCCCATAAAAAAAAACAATATATATACATATATATGTACACATGCACTCATATATAAATATAAATATAGAAACATACAGACATATATATATATATAATGCTTAGTGAGTATGCCAACCAGAAAATAACTACTGAGTACCCACCTGGGGTTCTCCTTCTCTCCCTGTGCTGCTTTCAGGGAGTAAAGTCCCTGTTTACAAAGACCTTCCAGGTAAGGTAAGAAAGGAGGTATGGCCTTCACACTTGACATATTCCGTGAACATATCATTTGCTATAAAATTCAATGCCAAGTTTTACCCCCGAATTGGAGAGGTCTTTAGGCAGTCCCTCACTCCCCAAGGAAGAGTGCAGTAGTTAACAGCACAGGCATTGCAATAAAAAAGAACAAGACTTGAATCCCAACTTCCCCACTGACTAGCTGGGTGACCTGGTCTAAGGCCTCAGTTGGCCTCTCCAAATCCTGGTGTTCCCATCTGTATAATGGGGCAGCACAGAGCTCCCCCCTCCCCACACTCAGGGATGGTGAGTGAAGTTAAGTGAGTAGAGCACTTGGTGGTACAGTGCCTGGCTTATTATGGTGTGCATATCTAATTGCCGTTACTTACTGCGGCTGTCATTGTGTTGACAGTGCCCTGCATTCTGGTTCTAGGGATAACATCTCCATTCTCAGCTCCCAGCCTGAGGGCAGTCTACAGTCCTGGCTGAGCTGCACTCTGTCACTGGCCACGGACGCCGTGAGGACCCCCTCGCGACAGTCAGCCTCCAGCAGTCACATCCTCAGCCCCAGGTAAGAGCACCTTCCTGCCGTCTCTGGATTCCCAGGAGCTCAAAGAATCTCAGAATGTTTTGCAGGTGGTTGTGCAGGTCTTTCATTTTTGCTGGCTTAGGCGAGTTTGAGGTCTGACCTTGCCACTTCCTAGCACTGTGGCTTTAGGCAGGTCACTTACTGTCTCTGAGTCTCCACTTCCTCATCTGCAAAACATGGAATATAATTATATTTACTGACCCAAATGGTTAAAGTGATGACGATCTAATACAGTCCTTCCAAAGTGTAATTTTCCAGATGACTTTAAGTAGCACAGGGTGAACATGTTTAAAAAATAGTGATAGTTATTATAGTTGCCTTCTATTGAAGGCAAGTCAAACTAGTCTTCTATTTATGGATCGTAACAAGTTTAAAATTTTCTTTATAAATATATTCACTAAAGTTTTTTTTTTAAGTAGAAAGTCATTATAAAGAAAGTCAGTCTGGAAGATTTCTTATTTGGAGATTTTAGCTTTATTTAATTTTTAGCTTTATATAATTTTGTAATTTCTCTACCAAAGAAGGAGATGAATCCTGGGCAGGCCTGAGATGGGACCCTCATGGATCGCCGGCAATAGGTTGCCCCAACAAACGGGCCTTGGGACGCCTCCTTAGTTGCATGACTTCAATCCATCTTCCCTCTTGCTTTTACAGCTTCATGTCTCTGAGCTCTCTTGGTTTTCCTTTTCAAGGGCGGTCCTCTTGTAATTAGGAGTTAATGGCCATAGATCAGAAATTATGGATTAAGCAGGATGCATAATTAAGATGAAACGCACAGCGCCTGCATGATAACAGACGGACCAATGTGATAAGACAGAAAGAAAAAAACCGCAGGCTCGTGGGGCAGCCCCAGACAACCCCTTCCTGACTCGAAAGGCGGAAGCAGGGGTTGTCTCTGCGGGAGGCAGCAGGTGGGAATTCACGCTAACCTTTTGGGCACATCCGGCAAATGGCAAATGTCTGGCGCGTGTCTGCAGATGATCGCAGGCTGAAAGATTCGATGTTGAAAATATCAAACGCAGGCTCGGAGAATGGGGTGCATCTGGGGAGTTAATTAAAGCAAGATTATCTCATTGCAGCTCTTAATTAAAAACAAAGGTCTGTATGAAGAAAGCACCATGTCCTCCACGCACCCCAAATGATGAGGACCTTTTCTCTTCTGAGGACTAAATATCTTTATATTTCCTTGTCTGCCAGTGGCAGCAGGAGACCTGGAGGCGGCCAGAGCAGAACGTGAATGTGCATTAACCTACCGTGTTTCCCCGAAAATAAGACAGGGTCTTATATTTATTTTTCCTCAAGAAGACACCCTAGGGCTTATTTTCAGGGGATGTGTTGTTTTCCCCTTAAAGCCTCAACTTGCAGCACGCACAGGATGGCCGGGACCCGACAGCGGGAGCAGACCTTGTTGGTGGGGCTGCCCGCACCTTTCCGGTCACCTCTGGGATGGTAGCTGTCATGATGGGGCAGATGAGAGAGGCTGCTCGTCTTCTTTCCCACTCCGAGACGAAATGCATGAGTTGTGCAGACATGCTGCGTAGCCACGCCCATCACTAGGTCTTGTTTTCGGGGTACGGCTTCTATTGCGCAAATGCTTACAAATCCTGCTAGGGCTTATTTTATGGGTGGGTCTTATTTTGGGGGAAACACGGTAATATCCACATTTCACGGTTAGAATTATATCAGGGTGCATGATAAGGGTCCTTAACCTAACGAATGGTACCCCGAGTTGTGTGGCACCTGTTTGAAGGGAGATGAGCGGTAGTTTCCGTGCATGATTAAGTCGGAGCGTGCAGATTGCGATCCTTTATTTGCATATCTGGAGCTGTGAGATTTGGGGGGCAAGTTGCTTACCTTCTCTGGTTGGTGTTTTCTCATGAGTAAATCAGAGTCCGTGTCAGGGGTAATGTGTTGATGCACAAGTCGTTCTCCTCTCAGAGCCTGGCACCTAGAAATAGCTCAAAAAAATTAGCTGCTTTATGTGCTTCAGTATCTATGTGATGCCCAGAGGAATCCCAAGAGACAGATGCCATTACCCATGTGTCACAGAAGAGGAGTTTGAGACCCGGAGAAGGGGCAGCGATTTTGTTTTTGTTTTTTTGTTTCTTTTTTTTTTTTTTTTTGAGACAGAGTCTCACTCTGTTGCCCAGGCTAGAGTGAGTGCCCTGGCGTCAGCCTAGCTCACAGCAACCTCAGACTTCTGGGTTCAAGCAATCCTGCTGCCTCAGCCTCCCGAGTAGCTGGGACTACAGGCATGCGCCACCATGCCCGGCTAAATTTTTTTCTCTTCTATATATATTACTTGGCCAATTAATTTCTTTCTATTTATAGTAGAGACGGGGTCTCGCTCTTGCTCAGGCTGGCTTCGAACTCCTGACCTTGAGCGATCCGCCCACCTCAGCCTCCCAGAGTGCTAGGATTACAGGCGTGAGCCACCACGTCCGGCCGACAGCGATTGATTGATCCAAGCGTAGATGGCCTTACCCAAGTCCCTGCAGCTGCCCCTCAGGCAGGGTGGGGACTTCAGCAACCCCAGGCAGCCCCCGCCAGGATCTCTCCCTCCTTTCCCTGCCCTCTCCCTTTCCAAGTCCTCGGGCACGTACAGCTGCAGTCCAGAGTGGAAGAAGGAAATAAGACAGATACACATTTGTCTGTCTTCTTCATGTCTGTGTCCCCAGGGCTGGTTCACAGTTGGTGTTCGATAAACGTTTGTTGAGTGACTAACTGACCCGATAGCAACAAAGCTTGAGCAGAAATATTTACCGTAGTATTTAGTCACAGCCCAACATTGACTGTGGCTCAGAGAGGGTTGGTAATCCATTCAATGTCACACAGCAGGTAAGTGGGAGAACCAGGATTTGAACCTGGGTTTGAATGCCTTTAAAACCTCTCTTTGTTTTTGCCATACCACCATGGCTCTCTGATGTTTATCCTGGGGGTAGATCACTCACCTGGCGAAGTTTACTGGCGAAAATCTGACCTGTTTATTAATACTAACACTGCTTAAGGATTGTTATTCAACATTCAACATTTAGCCAGAATATATTTATTGAGTGCCACATCCCATGGCATTATGACCTGAAAATTTTGAAGCCCTTCTTTTGAATATATCTATAATTTGAAGACTCTACACATTCTGAGTTGGAAAGGACCACTGGGATTATATAGTGCCATTTGCTCATTATAGAGATGGGAACGATTGAAGTCTGCAAAGGGAACTATCACCCAGATTTATAGTAAGGACTGACCCAGAGCTCAGGTGCCTTGACTTCTACCTTTGTTTAGTTGCATAAGTAATCGATGACTATTTCCCCTCTTGAAGAACTTAAAATACAACAGAAAACTAAATTCCCCTGGCCACCACCCTACTCTCAGTTCCCTTCCCAAAGGGATCTCTCAGTTTGGTTTTTATCTTTCCACATCTTTCTCTCTAAATTTCATAAACGTATATACGTATTTGTAGCAAATACCTAGCATATTTGTAGGCTTTTAAAAACAGAAATGGTATGACACTATATCATGTGTATTATGCTTTCATAAATTCTTACAATGTGCTTCTTTCCCTTAGCAGCATCCCTTGGAGAGCTTTCCTTAGCCGTATGCTCAGGTCTATCTCATTGTTTGTAATTCCTGCAAAAGGCGCCATGCTTTGTTTAACTATAGTCTTCTTATTTCACTTTTAAGTGCTTTCTAGATATTTTCCATGAACCTATCAGGCTTCAAAAAAAAAAACACACACACACATCCTAATCCACATGGGTAAATCATTCTCTGGGTCAAAGGGCATTTGCGTTTTAAATTTGAATAGATATTGCCAAATCCTCCCAGTGTCCTTTCTGCTAGGAGACGCTGTGTGACAGCAGAGAACGGGACTCCTGCCTACCTGTCCCCATAGTACCTGGCACACGGTGAGGCCCAGTAAATGAGCCTCTTTGGTATTTCCAATCTGACTGAGAAAGAAGGTCACGTTCGAAACAGAAGAGAGGGAGAAAGCAGCCGTCTGCCAACAAAATAAAAGCGCCCCCCGTATTATTTATAAAGGGACGTCAACTCAGGAGAAACACACCTAAAGCGTCATGATTTACAGCCTGGGAGTCGTGCCGCTGCCGCTGATAACTGCAGGCGCTTCCGGAGATGGAGACACTAAACCACCTTTGGGCCCCCAGGGAGGAGGGAGTGTGTGGGCTTGGTGGTGGCAGCAGCGACGCTTTGTCCAGGAGTCTCTCTTAGCATCTGGCCGCAGGTGGTGCCGGGGCTGCCGGGGGTGGTGCACCCCCCTGGGCCCTGCCTCCCTCCCGCCTGGCCTCTTCTCCCACCGCCAGGGCCGCCGCCCTGCGGAACAGAGTGTGCGAGCGACCGCACCCTCCTGGATTCCTTCTTGTCCTCACAGCGCACCAGGCTTCCCAGGCAGGGTCCCAGCCCCATTTCATTCCGGACCCTCACCCCCGCGACCAACGGGATCCCAACCGTGGCCCCCCAGGCAGCGCCGCAGGGTCCCCGCGCCGACAGGCATTGCTGGCCAGAGCTGCACAGACCGCCGATGTCTCGTCTTGTCACTGCTCTCGTTTTGCTGGGCAGCGATTCTGAACCACCCTGGCTTTCCTTCCGACCCTCCTCACACGCTCGGAAGGCATCTCGACTCCTCTTTCATTCAAAGCAAAATAAGAAATGGCCTCGACTTCTGCTGTGATGTCTCTAAATTCGTGTCTATCTGGCCCCGTCTCCCCTCTGGTCTCAGACGATGAGGTCTGGTCCTGCCCCGTCCAAGGCTGATTCACATCGGCACCCTCTTTCCTCCTGAAACACTCTGGGCCATGCAAGGTCCCCTGTCTCTCCTGTGTCCTCAACTTCCCTCATGCCAGTTCTTCCAGCACGGGTGATGAACACCTTGAGGTCCTGCCCATGCTGACTCCATCCTCGCCCATCACCTTGCCGTCCTGTTGAGTGATTACTTTTCCTTCCCTTTAGATCCAAGTTTTGGAAAAGTGTCACCTGCATGTACCATCTTCCCTTACATCCCAAGTACACCTCTACTTACTACAGCCCGGAGCCCGTCCCCACCACTCCACTTTTTCCACCGTGTCAGCGGCTTCCAAAGAGACAAATCGGCGACAGTCTCCTGCCTTTATCTATTTCTGGGCTTCCTCCCGCATCCGCTGCTGTTGAACACTTTTTGGAGCTCTCTACTCACTTAGCCTTGACAACATTTCTGCACCTTGGTGCTCCTGAAACTTCTCTGTCCTGGTCTCTACCTGCCTGCCCCAGGCCCCAGGTGCTGGGGCTCCCAGGACACTGTCCTCACCTGGCTGTTTCTGTCTGCACCTGATTGCAGTCAGTTCTCCTCTTGTGATTTTGAATCCCCAGCGGTAAGCAGGTGACACCCACGTCTAGATCACCAGCTCTCACATTCTGCCAAGTTTTAACCTTACATGTCTGATCTAACCGGCTACACTGACGGCCGGCCGTACGTCTCCCTGGTGTCTCAGCGCAGCACACGCAGGAAGAAACCCACGCCCCCTCCCCAGGCACTCTGCGTTCCCAGGGTCACCAGGTGGTCTGTCACTCATAACGCCACCCAAGCTGTAGCCCTGGAGTCATCTTGGGCTTCACCCACTCTCTCTCGTCCCGCATTCAACTGACCCGCACGTCTTGTATATTCCACGCCTCCTTCTCCCCAAACACTCCTGACTTCACTCTTTCTGCTTTTCTCCACTCCTAGCCAGCGCATCTAAGTCAAGCTGCCATCCGATCATTTCTTTCTTGCCTCTGGCAAAGGCCTCCCAGCACTACCCTCCTTTCATCTGTCCTCTGCACTTCCGCCAGGATGACCCCTCTGAAATAAACATCTGGCTTCCGCGACTTCCTGTCGCTAATGGCGGGTCAGCAAGCTACTGCCCACAGGCCAGGTCTGGCACCTGACCCAGATTTGTGTATGAAGTGTTGTCAAATCACAGCAATGCCCGTGTTTTTTGTTAACATGTTCGTCCACGATTGCCTTTGCGCTACAACGGCAGGATGGATGAGTTGCCGCAGAGATCGTATGGTCCGCAAAGCCAAAAGCATTTGCCATCGGGCTCTTTATAGAAAAACTTTGCTGTCCCTCTGCCCTACAGGATAGGATTCAAGTTCCTTAGCCTGGCTCACAATGCCCTCCACGGTCCAGCCCTTGCACTTGTCTCTGGTCTCATCTTCCTCCCTTTCTTCTTTATGATTTGTGCCCCAAATGGTATTTAGCTCGTCCTTATGCGCTATGCGATCTGCCCCCTCTCTCCTTTGTCCATGATACTCCGCCCTGTTGGATTGTCCTCCCAACGTGTCTCCCTTGTCTCCTCTTGCTCACCCTTCAGGACTCGGCTCATGCCTCAGGAGCCTCCCCTGGGTCCCTGGAGGGTCAGGTGCCTCTGCAATTGTCTCACAGACCCCAAATGCCCCTCTCCCATAGCACAGGCCATGTTATGTCACTATGATCTGCTCAGGTGTCTGTCTCCTTCATTAGGCTGTGAGCCCCTTAAGGACATAAGCCCTGTCTCTGTCCTTCTGAAACCTCAACACCTAGTACAGTGCCTGGCACATAGTAGGTGTTCAACAAAGCTTCACTGAATGGATAAATGGCCAAGGGACATTGGCAGTCAGATGGCTTCTCTCCCAGGCAATTAAAAGGATGATGTTGATAACGAGAACCAAGAGTGGATTTGCCAGGCTGATTAACCATGTCCTATCACAGAGCAAGTTCCTAGCAATATGAAGCAGGATTGATGGAACATAACAGGAGAGCTGAAGGCCTGGGGCTCAGCCCCAACAGGGTGCAGACTCAGGGGGAGGCTAGTTATGGGCTCAGAGAGTCCAACCTGGGCTGACAAGGGAGCCTTGAAGGGAAAGGGAAAGACAAAGGACTTCGCAGTCAGGTAGACCTGGTCTCTAACACAAGCTCTGTCACTTACCAGCTGCCCGACCATGAGCAAGTTACAGCCTCAGTCTCCTCCCCCACGAAATTAGCTCAATAATCTTCCTTCTGCGGGGTTGGAGGATGAACAGCTGTAGAGTACCCAGTGGAAGGCCTGGCACTAAGTGGGTATTTATTCAGCAGAAACTCCCTTCCACCTTCGGCCCCTCATCCCAGGCCAGGCCAGGCGTGCTGTGGGAGGCAGGGGTGCCGACAGGCAGGACTAGGGACAGCCCTACTGGGTGCCGCACATGCTGGAGGTTGTGCAAATGGGCTAGACTCATAGCAGAAAACCATACGCATGGCATAAAACCTCTTGGCAATGAAAGCAACATTTTGGTGAGCTCAGCTTTAAATATGTCGAACTTTGTATGCTTGGGGACACCCAAATAGAACCATCCAGAAGGTTTTAAACTCTGACCTGGAGCCCCAAGGAGATGCCAAGACTTCTTTGCATAATGTTAGGATTTCTTGTGAGGGGTCGTAACACACACGTCAACTCAACCTGGCTTGAGAAAAAAAAGGAAAATGTGCTGTCTCCTGCAGCCTGCCCCATTCTCAGCCCCGCGGTTAAGAGGGTTTCTCCCTTCTCGACGGTTCCACAGAACTGCCCAGCCTGGGTGAGTCACAGGTCCATCGTGGACCCAGCATGGACAGAGGCACTGCAGGAGCCTCGCATGCTATTAGGCCTAAGCCAGTGTTCTCGCCTGTCTCTGGGAGATGGGGTCCTTCCACCCAAACCACGGGAGCACTGGGAGGGGAGGGCTCCCCGCAGGACGGCGCAGGGGAGGTGTTACAGAAGCCGGAGAGTGATACTGAGTAGATGACAACAGTAAGCAGAGCAAAGGTTCTCCACCAAGGCAAGGCTGAGCTACGAGGGTGGACAAGGCGACGGAGACAGAGAATGGGGTGGTGGCGATGGTGAGGGAACATCTTAGAGTGTTTGGGGTTCCCATGTGGCAACCTTGGAAAATCCAAACAAAATGGACTGTCCTGGTTGGAGACTTTATTTATCCCTAAATTCCAGTGGCCAGTCTGTCACAACGTAATTAGTGACGCTGCGATTTGAATTCATCACCAAACCCAGTCCTCCGCGGTTGCTATTGGACACGGACCATATTGCGGTGTGAGCGCAGAGATTGCCGTATAAATTTTTCTCACTCACATGATCATCGTGATCTTGATCACTGTGGAACCTTTGCTGATTCCCGTCGTAGGTATCATTTGCTTTGGTGCCGATTTAACACGTCTGCTTTTCGTTTGGCTAAAAGATGGCATTGCAACTTTTCCTGTTTCTGGGGAAAATGTGGCTTTCTGTAAATATTTGCAGCCCCAAATGCTTGGCTTGTGGTTTCTTGGTTTAAAAGGAAAATATTTAGATACCACCTGAACCCCCATTTGTTTTTATTTGGGATAAGGCTAGATTGGGTTAGCAAAAAGGTCTAAATTATAGGGTATTGTTTTAAAAATAAAGTTGTATTACTTTCAAGGAAATGCAATTACTCTACTACAGAAGTGAAGCCAAGGATGGGTCATGTGAGGGCTGCTTAAATGATTAGATAAGACTTGGTTGTAATTAGTTCATTAATTATGTATATGCGAATGAATGGTACTTCGAGTTAAAAACAGCTTGTTCTCAAAGTAGGTTAAGCATCTGATGCTAATCTTATTTCAATAGTGAATTTATTTACTGGTCTCTGCATTCTTAGAGCTACAGCTCAGAATAATTTTAATCCATCCTGAATACACTTAATGAATGGGCCTCTCATGAATATGGTTTTATGTCTTCCTAGGACATAGTGGTTCTTTTCAGTTTTATCAGTATTAGTAAGATTAGTGGCCAGGATGTTGAAACTGAATGCACAGAAATATTCAATGCAAATGCATTGACCATGGACTCAAGACCTGCTGAGTGGGAGCAGGTGGAGTCTGGATATGGACACAGGATTCACCCTGAGGACTCACGCCCCTTTCAGACAGGTTTCCACGGAAAGGAAGGTTGTTTCATATATAGAACTCCAGGTCTTGAATGGTAGCTCTGCAGATCTTTCAGAAAATTTGAGGCTTACCTAAGCGAGCTGCAAGTTTGTATAAAATCATATGGATTAATCACTAATGATTCAGAACATTCTCTTAGAATCTGTGGTCCTCTTGATTGAGCTAATGTTTTATTAAATAAATTTATTATTGAAATATATACATCCAAAAAAGTGCATCTTGATGAAATTTTCAAAAAGTTGGCTGTACTTATGTAATGACTGCCCAAATCAAGACTGGACCGTTACCGGGCACCCCTAAAAGCTCCTATTGTCCATTCAAGTCATCACCTCCTCCTTCCTCAAAGATAACCACCACCCTGGCTTCTAACACCATGAATCAGGTATGCCTGTTTTTGAACTTGGTGCAATTGGAAGCATCTGGTATATGGTGCACACTCTTTTGAGTCTGGCTTCTTTCTTTCATTATTATATTTGTGGTATCCATTCATGTTGTTGCATGTAGCAGCAATTCGTTTGTTTTCATTTCTCTGTATTCCACTATGATGGTTCCCAACTGGAGACAATTTTGCTCACGTGTATGCATGCACACACACACACACACACACACACACACGGGACAGTTCACAATGGACACGTTTTTGGCTGTCTCAACTGGGAGCTACTACTGGCATCTAATAAGCAGAAGTCAAGGATGCTGCCAAATATCCTACAATGCACAGGACAGACCACAGAGAATTATCTGGTTCAAAATGGCAATCATGCCACCATTGAGAAACTCTAGTTTATAATATTTCATTATGTGACTATAAAATTAATTAATTCATTCTATCATTTATAGATATTTAGGTTGTTTCCAATTTCACACTACAATGAATAGCACTACTATGAACAATCTTGTACACATCTTTTGTTGCATGAATATACAGATTTATGTTGGGTGCAGACTCAAGTGTAGAATTTTGCTGGGTCGTAGATGTATTTTCATCTTTGCTAAATACTATCAAAACAAGTGTTCCAATTTACGTTACCACCAGCAGTGAATGAATGTTCCAGTTGCTCCACATCCTTGCCAGCACCTGGTTTTGTTATTTTTTTTAAAAAAATATGACCTATTCTATTGTATATAAGTAGTGTCAAATTCTGGTCTTAACTTGCATTTCCCCGGCAAATGAATCTTTTTATGTGCTTATATCTTTATTTGAATATCTTCTTTAGGAAGTGTCTGATAAAGTCTTTTGCCCATTGGGTTTTTTTCCTCTTTGGTTATCTATCTATTTTGTATTGATTTGTAGGAGTTCTTTATATATATATATATTCTATATGCAAGTCCTTCAAAGGGTATGTGGATATATCTCATTCAGTACCTTGCCCTTTTCATTCTCTTAAATGCTTTATTTTGATAAACAGAGTTCTTAACTTTAACATAACCTAATTTATAATTTTTCCTTTATGGTTTGTGCTTTTTATATACTGTTCAAGAATTATTTGCCTACTTTCAAATCATGAAAATATTGCCTTATGTTTTTGTATAGATGCTGTATTGATTTACTTCTTATGTCTGGATACACAATGCAACAGGAATTGATATTTCTTTCTGGTGTGAAGGAGGAATTAAGATACATTGTTTCCCATAAGGGATATCCAATTGGCTCAGCGCATGTATTTTATAGACATAATATGTTCCACATTGAACGACAGTATCATTTGGTTATAAATCAAAGGATCTTATATGCATAGATATGTTTCTGGCCTCTATTCTATTCTACTTTTTAAATTTTTCCATCCATGACCTGATAAAGCAGTGCCTTAGTTAGTGTAGCTTTATACAGCAATTCTTGGTATCTGGGAGTATAATTTCTCTGTATTGAGTTTTTTTTCAAGATCAACAAATGACTCTCAGGTTAAGTGCCACATAACACTGTGCTCACCTTCAGTGTATTTTCCTCTTTCCAGAATTTGGTCCTTTAAGGTCTGGCTGCTTTGGTGACTCTCTGGTGTCCTTACATCTGAATTCTTCTTCTCTGGTTTTTCTAAGTGGGGATTTGCTCTGGTGCAAGCTAGTCTATCACATCTGGAAGCTGACTCCTAAGCTAAATTTTTACTCCCTTTGCTAAATTAACTTTCTTTTTTCTTAGTTTCCATGCCTACAAAGACACGAAGTTTCACTCATATTTTCCCCCAGCCATAACGTGACGAATCTACCTGCCCCTCTAGAACATAAGTTCCTTGAAGGCAAGAGTTATTCATTTTTTTGTCTATAGTATCTAGCATCATGACACTCAATAGATGATTCCAGATGGATGTCAGGAGAGATGAATAGCTTCCATTCACTTAAAACTGCATTTTCATGGGGAACTGGGCACTTCTATGAATAAGTCTGAGATTTCATGTGTCTATTGCAATTTTACCATACTCAGGTGAGGTAATGTCTCTGATGGACAGTGAAGGAATGCATTTAGTTTACTGCAAATATCTTGAATCTAGTGATTTTAATTACTCTACATATATAGAAGCATATTCTTTCAAAATATTGTGGAAAAATTATATCAGAAGGTAAAAGACCCAGATTTTGGAGCTGATCCTTTCACCAACCCATCAGAGTGTGTGACTGAGAAGCTCTATCTCCCCTTCTGTTTTTCCAGGTGTAACATGAGAGGCTCAAACCAGATGAGGTCGCATCTCCCAGCGCCTCTCCATTCAGATATTCCAGAAGTTGATGAGATCCTGTAGAAATGAAATCAGGCTCTTGGCTTGGGCTTACGAATACAAAGAACTCACTTTAGGTTGCGCACTGGATGTTGGTTTCTAATCTTGTTTTTAAGCCGAGAGAAGTTGCTTTGACGGGCTGATCACAGGGATCCTGGGGTCTGGATTACGCAGTGCAGGGGAGGCAGGTGGAGGCTTTTGTACATCCTTCTTACTTTTCTCCAGTCCTGCATCTTTCCATTGCTACATTCCCTCCTTCTTTCTAGTCCTCAAACTTTCCTCGGAGCATTCTGCTTGATGCTGAGGATTCATAGAAGAAGGATGCAGTCTAGTCCGGAAACCAACATTTCTGTTGGGAGATACAATTAAGGAAATAAACAGTTATTGTATGGAGGGGAGCCCGGCAGGCTGTGGGAGTCGTAAGTGACCCAGCCCCGCCTGGGAGGGGGGTAAAGGCTTCCTAGGGGAGGCTGTAGCTGGGCTGAGCATGGAAGGGCAAGTAAAAATGCCTGTCTGCCTGATCTTGTTTTTAATATATAGCGATGATTGTTCAGAATTTCCTGAAAAGTATCACTTCCTTCCCCTCTTACTTTCTCCACCCTTCTTTCTTTCTTTCTTGTTTTTATTTTCAACAACAGAGGTGTGTGGGTGCCATCAGCTATTAGCTTCTATCTTAATTTGATAATTGCCAGCAATTTCCACATTGACATCTCTTCTATCTTTAGCTCCTTCTCTATGCCTAGCTATATCTGAACAGGTTTTCTTTCTTCTCTTTCCTTTCCTTCTCTCTCTTTTTCTCCCTCCAATATGAAAAGAGGTTGAAAACATCATGACACCATGACAGTTCCCCTGAAATAGTTTCACATCTTTCTCCCAAGAAAGACATTTCCTAACTATTGTGCCACTATCACATCTAAGAAAATTAACAAATCCATAAAAGTATCTGAGATTGTGACATTCATATCATCCAATGGCCCTAAAATTGCCTTGTATCAACTGTCTTTTTTGAGAAGAAGGATCCCATTAAGGATACTCATTACATTTGATTATGTTTCTTTAGTCTCTTGAAAAAAAATAATAATAGACTTTATTTTAGAGCAGTTGTAGATTTCCAGAGAGATTGAACAGAAAGTACAGAGAGCTCCCATGAACTCCCTCTCCCTTTGCATAGTTTTCCCAATTGTTAACATCTTGTGTTAATCTTTAGTCTCTTTTAAAACTAGAACGATTCCCTTGCTTGCCCCAACCGCCACTGAAATTGATGTTTTTGGTAGAGTTCCAGGGGTGACGCTAATGGACAACTCTGTGCAAAAACCACTGGTCTTAGTATCTAGTAGCCAGTAAGAATGTTGGAGTGAGGCCAAGGCCAATTCTGTTGGCCCAGGGGCCCACTGAGGGCAGCTCCCTGGATTGGTTTTAAAAAATGTCAAGGACTCAGCACCTGCCTAAGCATCAGAGAGATGAGCAAGCAAGCCTTGAGAGCTATCTTGTCTCATAAAAACTGCCATATTATGAAGAATATAGAATATTTACAGTGTCTGCTTCCTGACTCTCTTCTCCATACATTCAGGCCAGGAGTGGCCAGGCTTGGCATGGGTTGCTGTGAATTTCACTGCGTCCCTGCTCACCATCAACCCTGCTGCCTTGGCCATCCCACCCTCTGGCACTCTCTTAGCTCCTCTCAGCTAGGTGGCCTTCCTGAGCCTCCGTTTCCTTGCCTGTGAAAGTCAGATCTCGGTCATTGCTTGACAAGAGTTTTGCAGACTGAATAAGCTAAGAGCTGGCAGGAGGAATCTTCAGCTCCTTCTCGGATTGTCTTTGTTGGCTCATCACCGCCATGCACATCCTACGTCTCTTCCAAAGCCTGCCTCAACCTACCTCCTCTAGAAAGGCTGTGCACCCCAGGTGTGGGTACTTACCACTCTCTCCCTGACCAAACCTCCTGCAGCACTGATAGCTCATGGTTCACAGTTTACCTGGAATTTCTTGTGCTGCTGGCCTTTCTTCATGGGTTTGTCCAGATTCCACACTTACAGTGTGCTCTCCAGGAGTGGGGGCAGCCCATCTTCTGCTGATGTGAGCCCAGCAGAGCACTGCAGATTGTCAGACAGATCCATGTGAGAGTCTCAGCTCTGCAATGTCCTCTGCAAGCCCATCTGCCTCACTTAGCCTCAGCTTCCTCTTCTGTAAAATGGGACAATAAAGGGTGGTAGAGAAGAGTCAGGAGGCAAGGATCTAGAGTGGGACTCCTTGGTTTAAATCCATTTATCGCATGAGAAATTACCTAACCTTTCTGAGCCTCATTTCTGACATGGGATGATCACAATAGCGTCTACTTTAGAGGATTGTTGTGAAGATAAAATGGAATCATGTCCACAAAGCCTACAGGCACAATACGTGGTAGCTGTTATTACCTGGAATTCACTTGCATACCACAGGTGCTAAATAAATGCCTCACGTGCCATGCATCGTGCGCATTCCTGGGCACCATGTTCAACCTTTATTATACACTAGCGATTGTTATTTGGACTCAGTTACCAAATCTTCAGGACATCTTAAAAAGACATCTAGTTTCCCATCCCAGGCCTCCCCAGTATTAAAGAACATCAATATGTTTTTAATTTCCTCTTTAATTTCAGGGTGTGGATGAAGAATGGGTGTGACAACACGCCTCTGGGGATGATTCATGGTGTCATTAAATCTGCATCGAGTTTCCCGTAGCTGCGACTGGCCCAGGCTCTGACCAGACAGACCTGGGAATTACATCTTTTTGCTGTGTGATTACAGCAAATGCCAGTGAACCCAGCATCTCCTGGGATGTCCGCTATGTCTCAGTGGATTTTGAAAAGTGTATATGTATAGATGTAAGTTCGACAGATTGAGGTTTCCTCTTAGCCTTCTGCCCGGTGGTGGTGGAGTGGAAGGAGAAAGAATGAGTTTCATCTCTGGCCAACGAGGGTTCAAATCCAGGCCCTGCCACTTAGTAGTCTGATCTTGAATAAATAGACTGTCACCGGTGAGCCTCAGTTTCCTGATCTACAAGATGGGGCGATGATACTGATCTTGACGTATACAAAATAAGTGCACAGATAGGTGCCTTGTTTATTCTTCAACCAATATTCAGGAAGCATCTGCTATGGAGATCAGCACTAGAGATAAAATGATAGGGGCACATTTGCTGGATAATCTGGCAGGGGAAGGGGTGTGGTCCAAGCAGGACACACTGTTTGGGTAGCTGGTTTGCTCTGAGGCTGAACCAGCCACTTCAATCTCCTCTTCCCTTTTCTACGCTGCTCAGAAGAGATTCGCACATAGGAATTGTTTATTCTTCAACATCTGCCCTCAGTCTGGGGTCCTCTCTAGCCTTGATGGTTGAGGTCATTAAAGAAATCAAACAAGTGTTAAGATTTTTGAGTATATACTACATTCATTATTAGTAATGCTTTGAAACAAATAGGTAATGTATGCAGGGTTAACTGTAGTGTCCTTTGCCTTGCTTGAAATACCGGGAGTAGATGGAAGTAGAACTGGCCAACACTCAGGGGGAATCATCTCTGATTCCCAGCAAGACCCTGTGACCTAGGACGTTGTCCTTCCCACTTTTAAAACTGAGCAAATTCAGCCTCCAAAAGATACCTGGCTCGGGAGAGACAGAGCCAGGGTTTGAACCTAAGCCTGTTTGCTTCTGACACTCTTTTTTTTTTTTTTTCCTTTTTGTTCTTTAGCCTTGAAAGCTAGAAAAAAGTGGAAATTCTAGTATTCCTGAGTTTTCATGTCCTAGTTTACCTAATAATCCTGTATAATTTGAAGTAATCAATACTTAGAGCATTTTCATATAAATGCTGTTATTCACCGGTTCACTCGATCAACATTTATTGGAACCTACTATGCAGCAGACACTGGAGCATCACTCATAAATTGAACATATATTTTTGAGCACCTACAATGTGCCAGAGGCCTGGGGATTCACTCATTCATCTAGCACATGCTTATGGAGAGCCTACTATGTACCGTGACCCTGTGCTTCCCTCATTCATTCAACACAGATTTACTAAGCACCTACTATGTGCTGGGACACTGTTTGAGGCACTGGTAACAGTGAATTCAGTGAATAAAAATCCCTGCCCCCATGGAATGCTCATCTTCACAACATTGCAGGGTTGATCTGGTTTCACCCATTTTGCAGCTGAGTAAACTGAGGCCTAAAGAAGTTAGGTGACAATTCCCAAGGCCCCATGGCTAGCTAGTTGCAGAACCATACAGGTCCCAAGCCATAAAGAGGTTATCTAGATGAGGTAACATAGGAATTACTGTTAACCCTTTGCGTCCTATCACAGGCTCTGGAAAAGATTACAGAGAAGGCTGCTTGTGACTGTGGGGTCAGCTGCCCTGGGGTTGCAACCCCAGCCCTGCCACTTGCCAGCTGCGTGTGGGAGGTCACCACGCAGCCTCTCTGGGACGGGAGGTCATAATCCCTGCCTCATGGGACTGTCAGCTTGTCCTCCCCCGTATCCCAGGTGAGGTGCCCGGCACACAGTAGGTGCTCAGCCATGGTGGTGATTGACTGTCCTCTTCACTCAGTTGCAGGACCAGCCCCTGGAAGGTATTCCAGGAAGCAGTTCCTTTTTGGACTGACTATGGGGCAGGCAGCAGAAGTCCCCAAGATCTTTCCGGAGCCTCTCCTTAGAAACGAACAGTGTCCCCGATCCTGTGCACTCCTGTCTCCCAGGGACTTGCAGAGCCTTGCACGCACCATCCCTCCCCCGGCCCAGGCTCTGGCAGCAGGCATCCTGGTTATCCGCCGTCCATCCCTCCATCCATCACGCAGTGCCCGGGGAGGCCCATCGGAGTCATGCCGTCCTGTAAGCTCGGCCGGAACAAAAAGAGAAAGAGTCTTCCTCGGGCCCTTGGACGAAGACCGGTGGGATGTGTGTGGAGAGTGCAAAGCTGACACAGGAGGGGACAGGACCATGCAGCTTCCGACAGCAGAGCTTAGGGGCCTCACCCCGATGACTACAAGAGGGTGCCTAACCTCAGATTAAAATCTGCAGTCTCTACCCAGGCGTCCTCAAACTATGGCCCACGGGCCACATGCGGGCATTTTTGCCCGTTTGCTTTTTTTACTTCAAAATAAGACATGTGCAGTGTGCATAGGAATTTGTTCCTAGTTTTTTTCAAACTACAGTCTGGCCCTCCAACGGTCCGAGGGCCAGTGAACAAGAGGCCCCCTGTTTAAAAAGTTCGAGGACCCAGTCTACCCAGATAGGAGGGGCGGTGAGGAACCTCTTGCCCTGAGGGCGAGGCAGACGGACCTAGGACAGGCAGGCGCGTCTACACCGCATGGCTTGTACTCCTGTTTCAAGCTCACCGGCCAAGGCGCCAAAGGCTCCAGGCCGTTCTGGACGGCCGGAATCGACCCAGCCAGTCCCAAGACCTCAGGTGCTTGTGCCCCCGAGGCAGCTGGGCTGGGTCTAGTGGCCCCTACACCTTGTGGAAGGCATCGTTCCTACTGCGCCCCCCGACCTGGTCACTGGCATTCCCAGCTGCCACTTCCAGGTCCCCCTTCCGGGCTCTGGCTGCTTCTCCATGGACCCAGCCTGTCCCACTTTTATTTCAAAGTTGAAGAAGGCTGATCCTGTCGCCAGCCTGCAGAGAGAGCATCTGTGGCGTCCCCCTCCTCCCCCTCTTGCCTTTGGCTTTGGTCCCTTCCTTTCCTTCCTCTTCTTCACCACCGCCCTGTCTCTTCCTCACCATCCCCCCAGCCCATTCTCACTTCCTCTTCTTTCACCCTCTAACCCTTTCTCTCTTCTTCTCTCCTCTCTGCCTCTCTCTGCTTGTCTCTTCCCGCCTCTTCTTCATCTACCTGGCTTGAGTTCTACAACACCCACTGAGTACCTGCTCTGTCCCAGGCTCGGGGCTAACTCAGGAGATGCAGGAGCGACAGCCAGCAGGGTCTGGCCCGTCTGGGCTTGTGGGCTGTGGCTCTCCTACCTCCCCTTTCATTTCCTTTTTCCCTACGTCCTTGGCTCATCTTCCCACCTCCTCCTCCTCCTCGTCCTGTGCCTTCCCTTCCCTCGCTGCCCCCATGCCCTGCCCTGGCATCCGTGGCCGGCGGTGGCGGTGGGAGCTGGGGCGAGCCGGCCAGGGCTCACGTGGCGGGTGGCGGGTGAGACAGTGCGTCCCAGGCACATTCATCACGCCGCCTCTTTTCAGGGCCAGGACAGGACGGAAATGACTTTTGTCAGCTATGCGGCAGCCCACTGCCCCTGGCAGCTCCTAGCTGTTTATTAAAAAATGAAAAAAAAAAAAAAATAGGTGAACGTGAGTGCCGTCTTGCCGTGCATGAGGGGAGCGATTGCAAAGCAATAATGTTGACAAACACACCTTCAGGTGATCATAAAGGGACCCTCCGTCTCCTCTCCCAGCCTGTGTCCAACCGCGGGAGCCCTCACTTCTCGAAAGTGACAACATGCAAGGTCACCTGCCCATTCCTTCTTCCCCGACAGCCCTCTTGGAACCGCCGCTGGGGCTTTCGTTGAGTCCAGCGCGGGGGTTGGGCTCTGAAGAGTCAGAGAGGACAAGGAGGAGCAGGGATAAGATCACCCTTCGTTGTTAACGACTCATGATTGACAGCCACTCATTATTAGCTATTAATTGTTCGCCATAACCCTCAGGGCCATTATCTGAGTAATCAGGCGCCAGGCACAGTATCAAGGCCCTTCTTTCATGCTCCTAACTGCTCCATGAGGTCGGCTCTGTGACCAGGGGGGTGGGGAGTGGAAGGTGAACTTCAGGTAAAGGGAACAGCAAGTGCAAACCAGGAAGCAGGGAGGGCGTGGCCTGTCCCAGGAGGCCAGTGTAGCCCAGCACAGTGGGGAAGAGGAAAGGGCACGGGTCGGGGGAGGGGTAGTCTGGCCACGCAGGAGAAGGGCGGGAGACGGTGAGGACAGTGACAGAGGAGGCAGCTCACCTGACTGCCACCTCGATCCCAGGTCTCCTCCCCAGCCCCAGACCGTGGCATCGACTCTCTTGCCCCATGCCACACGGGGAACGGGGACTGGCAGGGGCTCCCAGCCAGCCCCGGAGGGGACAGGCCCGGGGGATGGCTGCAGCCCTGTCCTCAGGAGCTCAGGAAGGCAGTGTCTAGGTGCCTGTCTCAGTGCATTCTGGCTACGAGAGCAAAATATCACAGTCTGGGTGGCTCGTAAACAACAGAAATTTATTTTTCTCACAGTTGTAGAGGCTGGGAAATCTGAGATCCCGGTCCTTCCAGACTCAGCGTCTGGTTCCTAGAAGGGCATCTTCTCACTGTGCACTCGTGTGGTGGAAGGCGCCTGGGGGCCCTCTGGGGTCTCTTATCGTAAGGTGCCAATCCCACCCATGAGGGCTCTGCTCTCGTGACCCGATCACCCCCACAAAGGCCTCGCCTCCTGACACCATGGTGCTGGAGATTAGGTTCCCACATGTGAATTTGGGGTCACAGCATCCAGTCTGTCGCAGTCCCCTACCCATTTCCCTGGAAAAGACCTTGATCCCCTACCCGCCCCGCCCCCTCCCGTTCCTTCCGAGACGTCACCTGCAGGGCCTTTTGGCCCGGCTTCCTCCTTCCCAGGTTCAAAAGCCGCTGGCGGGCATCGTGGTCAGTCCCTTTTCTCCTAAACTGTGCTGGGTGGCCGTGGGCAGAGGTGGCTGGCAGCATCCCACCGAGTAGGCAAGAAGCCTTCTCCAGGGTGCTGCGGCAGGTCTCGTCGTGCTCTGTGCACAGAACTGTCAGTCCTGCACCCGTCCGTTAGAGTCCGAGCAACTCGGTGCCCAGAGGCTCACGACCGGAAGCCTGTGTCTGTGTCCCGGGGCTTGGTCTGCGATGCCAACACTCTGACGTCCGGTGCCTCTTCTGCTTTTGTGCAAATTATAACTTTGCTGGTGGACGGGAAAGGGGTAGTTTCTCCCAGAGGGAGGACAGATAGATTTTATCTATGAAAGGACAGGTTGATGGACTCCAGTCTCTCTCCTTCAAACGAGGCCCTTTATTCCACAGTCTATAATTTTGTCCCACCGAGAGGTTCCTGCTTTTCCAAGGCGGTGTGCTTTTGGCGCCACGGCAACAAACTCCCTCCGCATAAAACCCGAGTCTGCTGTAGTCCCGGAATAGCAGCCGTCTGCCCGCTTGGGTACAGCCTTGGATGCAAGTCGGTTCCATGTGAATCTTTCCTCTGGGGGGAGGGGTGTCGATCTTAACCCCCTCCCCCAAGAAACCTCACCCCACGGGACAATCCAGGATGTTGTAGAGTGGCACTTGGAGACGCATGTTTGGATCGTCGATGTGGGACTGTCCTCCAGGCTGGGCCCTAAATAAATAAATAGCCCCTGTGTGTGCGTCCCCTCCTACTCTTGGAGAGGCAAATTACTTATTTCACAGTAGGCTCTGGGATGATAGGTCCTATCCTGTCAGATATGATGCCTCATAAATCTAATTCGCCCTTCCTAGCTACAGTTTTAATCTACTCAAATGTACTTAGCTGGGTTTAATTATAGACAGAAATTGCATTTCAGAAAGCAACAAGAAATCATTTACATGGCTTGAATTTGCACATTAAATCATATGGTTCATTTGAGAGTGCGTTACGGATGGCATTTCCAAAGAAAAATAATATTAGTGCCTGCGCTTAGTGGCTCTCACACCGACCGCACCAATTGTATGAGTTGTACAATTTCCACCGACCGCATTTTTCTTCTCGGCACAGGGCGAACGAAGAGGCGGGGGACCCCGAGCCGCCCCGGCCGGCGTCGGCGCTGAGCAGAGCCCGGGACGTCCGCAGCAAGACCTCGGGGGACAAGGCCGTCTCTCCCCCCTCGCTGCACCGGCAAAAGTATTGTCATTTTGGGGACGGCGAAGGGTCTGGTGTCCGGGGAAAGCCCGTGGAGAGACTAGAAGCTCTGTCGTCTCCCCTGGCTTCCCGGGACGCAGACACCCCCCCGTTGCCCAGGGAAAAGCTGCCCAGCCCTTCGGCGGCGCTCTCGGAGTTCGTGGAGGGACTGCGGAGAAAGAGAGCCCAGAGGGGCCCAGGGGCAGCGCTGGGCCTGGAGGACTGGCCCACTCTGCCCATTTATCAGACTACCGGGGCTTCCACGCTGAGGAGGGGCAGAGCCAGCAGCGACGAGGGGGACCTGTCACTGAGGTCTGGGGCGAAATCACCCCTGGATTTGGAGGGGGCCGCGGGCACGTCGGCTGGCCTCCTGCGGTCCACTAGCCTGAAATGCATCTCCTCGGACAGCCCGGCGGGCACCACGTCCCTGCTGCTGCCCGAGAAGCCGAAGACCCGGTTCAGTTCCTGCGAGTCCCTCTTGGAGTCCACGCCAAACCTGGGGGGAAAGCTGAGCTCCCCGACCGGACCCAGGGACGTGCTCCTGTCGCCCACGCTGCGTCCCCGTAGGCGGTGTCTGGAGTCCTCGGTGGACGACGCCGGCTGTCCAGACCTCGGGAAGGAGCCGCTCGTCTTCCAGAACCGCCAGTTCGCCCACCTGATGGAGGGGCCCCTGGAGAGCAGCCCGTTCTGCTGGAAGCTCTCTGCCCTCGGCCGAGGACCCGAGACCGAAGCGGGCTTCGATGACTTCCTCCCGGCCATCCGCAAGCCTGACACGCCTGCGTCCTTGGCCCGGGCGGCCAAAGACAGGCAAGATGGGTCAAAGCGCTCAAGTGTCCACTTTGAGACGGAAGAGGCCGACCATTCCTATCTCTTGGGGGTCAAGACCATTTCGAGGAAGAGCCCAGAGCCCAGGGAGGACCCCGCCCACCTGTCCGACTCCTCCTCCTCCTCCAGCTCCATTCTGTCCTTCAAAAGTGCCGACAGCATCAAGAGTCGACCGGGAGCCCCATGGCCTGCAGGTGACGGTAGAGAGCGTGGGTCCCCCGAGCACAGAGGGCCGGGGGCCAGGAAGAAAGAGGATGACGTTGAGAGCATAATGAAGAAGTATCTCCAGAAGTAGGAACCAGCTCAGGTAAAAAGCAACAGGCTGGGGCCGCTCTTCTTGGGGGATGGAAACGAGAGAGGTCACCGGGTCTGGCAGCTTTAAGGATGCCAGGTGCCGTGACTGCCTTTAGTGCCAGGACTGCCGTCTCTAGAGACAAGGGTTTTGAGATGTTTTAGCTGAAGTAACTCGTTGCTTATCAGAATCCCTCTGCTGTATTTTAGTGGCTCGAAATGCGGCCTCATCCAAAAGCAAGAGGGTCTTGGGGGGTGATGCCAAAGAAGGTGCCCGACTTTTAAAGTTTCCCCATCCTAGTGTCAATTTCCTAATCCCATTCTACGTGGGGTCAGGGCAGCTGCGATGGCATTCCGTTCACACAAGGAGGGGAGACCTGCGGTGGGATCACAGCTGCACAAAAGGCCGGCTGGAAGTGGCCTTCGGAACAGCAGAGTGCAGCGCTTGCCTTTTAGAGAGAGAGAAACTGAGGCCCAAGGTTGGGGGTAGAGGGAGCAAGGGCAAAGGTCACAGAACAGCAGTGTGGAAGGAGCACATTCTCTCTGCCCTCCCTCCTCCCAGCACCAATCCTGGCACGTCCCACAATAAAGGTAGGAAAAGGAATTCATTGCTAACATCGGCTTATATTTACTGAGTGTGTATGTCAGGCAGCCTTAAGTACCCTTCATAATCCCAAGCGATGGCTGGTGTTATTTATTCCCATTTTATAGGTTGATAAACTGAGGATCGGACAGGTGATGTCACTTGTAACAAAATTGCCAAGGCAGAGCTGGGACTCAAAACCTCTAGAATCTCTGCATTTCTTTATAGAAGTTTTCCTTAGGAACACTTATTTCAGCCATCTTCGTGAGTGACATCGGAGCTGCCCAGCGGCCCATGGCCTTTGTATCAATAAATCTCCCAGTCGCTGAGTCTCAGAACTCGCCGGCGGCTCGGGGCCCAGGTGGTCGCGAGATTGCACGTGCTGCTCGGCACCCGCCTTGCCGCCGCCCCCGCCCGGCCACCTTGACCCCGATGAGCCACACGTCCTCCACTTGCAGGGACCTGCTTCTGCGAGAGCCTCCCTCAGCCCATCAAAAAGCCATTGCCGCTCCGTGGAGACGGGCCTGGGCTCTATCAGCGCAAGCTAATTTGGCTTAACATGGCCTTCTCTCTGCTCTCAATTACTGAGTAAAGATCTGATATTCATTTACATTATTATACTCCCGGGGAAACAGAAAGCAGTTTCAAAGGCCAAGTAAAGGGCACGCGTCCGTGAGGGGAACAGTCCTGAGCAGAAGTCGTCGTGCAACATCTTGTCTCTGCCACTCTCTTTTAAAACCCAAGTCCCCTTCCCTCCCCCAAGCAGGGCTCTTCTCTGGGGACATAAGTTTTGAGCTACGCGGTACAGCCCCAGCCCCCGAGATGCAAATGTACGGGGGCTTTGGGACCCCACGAGCCCCCGAAACTCAGTTCTTCCCTGGAGGCAGCCGTGCGGCCTCTGGCAAGTGATGCAGTCTTGCCGGACACCTGTCCTCAGCCGGCAAATGGGGGCGTTAATACCAACAGCCTAAAGTAACACTGTGGGTTTGTTTCATGAGAACACGAGGGATTTCTAGCACAGGGTGTGGCACCCAGTGGAGGCATTGAATGCCGGGTTACCCTGCACGGGGAAATTTCGGGAAATCTGTCCCAGCTTTTCCTGCACTTGCTTCCCGTCTGCCGCCTGCATCCTGCCCTTCCTCTCTATCTGCAGGCGGAGTCGCTACAGTAATGCCACCGGGGAATGCGGAACGCCAGCCCTCCAACCCCACCCCCACCCCCCGTTCATTCTCTCCATCAAAACTTGCCCGTCCTCTCCCAATTCATCAACTCTGACCTGGTGTGTTTTCAGCCTCCTGAGACGCGGCTGCCCTTGAAGACTTCCCAGCTCCACGACTGATTGGAAAGAGACTTATCGGGCCTCCCCCCAGGGCCCTCAGTCTGGAGCCAGCCAGCAAGGCCACCCTCAAGAGGCCAGACGGGCCCACAGAGCCAGATCCCGCAGGGGCGCTGGGCTCCCAGCGCGCTTGGTCTGAACAAAATAAAGCGTTGGCTCCCTGGCACCTGTGCCTCCTCTCTGTGCTATGGGCCATGCTACCTGGGGCTCTGGAGGGTTGATAAGGGCTGTAGCTAGGGGTGGGACAGTTCCAAAGAATGGAACCGACCCAAACCGTTTGCAAGTTTGGGGTGGTGTATATGGCTATTTCTCTCCCTGTGTGTCTACCTACCATGGTCTTCCTCCTCCTCTTCACCTGCTGGTTTCAGCTCAGGTGTTACCCCCCCGCCAAGAAGTCTTCCCTGCTGTCTCAAACTGAAATCAATGCTCCTTCTCCGTGCTCCTTTAATACTCATGCTTGTGATGTCATATTTTCTTTGCCTATTTACTTATCTATATTGTGTGTAAGTGTACACAAGCATTCAAGAAATTTTAATGAATGAATGAATGAATGAGCCAATGAACAAATAAATGAGCCTACGCCCCCTGAATACATGTGACACACAGACATATTAATACATGCATCCCTACAAACGTGCACCCACAGTAACGTTCGAGAACCTTGAACTTACCCCCCTTTTGCCAAGGTATGGACGGCCGTATTTAGGCAGTCAATGGTCTGAGGGAACTGGCCCCTGTTTAAACAGTTTGAGGACCCCTGTTCTAGAGGGTCAAAGTCCAAAATCAAGGTATCCAGGTTATTTCCTTGAGAGCTGTGAAGGCCTCTCCCTGTAGCTGCACGACACTCTCTTGCCCCTGGGTCTCTTCATGCCATCGTCCCTGTGTCCGTCTGTCCCCATGTCTGAATTTCTCCTTTTTCTACTGGATAAGGGCCCGCCCTAATGACTTTGTTTTTACTTTACCTCTGTAAAGACTCTGTCTCCAAATAAGGTCCCTTTCCGAGGTGCTGGGGGTTAGAACTTCAACATATCTGGTTTTTGCAGGGTGGGGAGGAAGGGGAGGGGGCACACAATTCAACCCATAACCATGGGCACAAGATCACTCAAGGAGAGACCTCAGCTCGGACCATCCTCATGGAGTCTGGGGGCAGAAGTGGGAAGGGGAGGAGGGTGGGGCAGGAGGTAGGAGTCGCCGGAGCCCCTCTCTGGAAGACCTCGCCGTCTTCCTGCATCTCTGATGCAGCCGGGCGGTGCCACAGCGGGCTCTGTCCCCTCCAGTGCCGGGACTTACTCTCACTTGGTGAGTCTGCACCAAATGCCGTCTGGGGAGCATCCACGCCCCGCCTGCCATTCACAGGAGGGACCCTGCTCACTGCCGAGAGCTGGGATGCCTGGAGGAAGCAGCTGGGCCCTCTGCAAAGAGTCAGGGCACTGGCACTGAGGATGCAGTCCCCAAAAGCTTGGGTGTGGGGCCGGCACGGGCAAGACCCTCGCTCATGTACTAGGCTCTCCCCAAGGTTCCCGGGGTGGAACCCATGGAGCCTCAGATGAGCCACTGCCCTACCTGGGCCTCAGTTTCCCACCTCAGCAATGGGATTAACAGTTACCAGAATCCGGTGAGATTTGGGAAAGAAGATGATAGCAAACTGTGTATCCGTTTGCTAGGGGTGCCATCATAAAATACTGCAGCCTTGGTGGCCTAAACAACAGAGTGCATCTGCCCATGGTTCTGGGTGTGGGAAGTCTAAAATCAAGGGGTTGGCGGGGTGCTTTCTCCCGAGCCTCGGTCCCTGGCTTGTAGGTGACCAGTTTCCTGCGTTGTCCTTGCATGGTCTTTCCTCACATGTGGGCACCTCTGGTGTCTCTTTGTGTGTCCATATTTCCCCTTATAAGGACACCAGTTACATTGGAGCAGGGCCCACTCTAAATGACCTCCTTTTCATCACCTCTTTAAAGGTTCCGTCTCCAAATTCAGTCACACTCTCAGTCTAGGGGTCAGGACTGCAACCTGTGAATTTTAGAGGGTCACCATGCAGCCCGCGACACGAGATCTGCAAAAGTAGGCGGTGATTTAATTTATTAGTAGTGGTCATTATTTATTCCCAGAATGATCAGATAAATACATCCCAAGCTCCCAGCTTGGTCCCCAGACAAAGGCAATTATGGAAGTCAGGGATAGATTTGCTCGGCCTTCCTGCTGTCAGAGTTTCTGGAACATTGCAGGGCTGGGAACCCGAGTGTTTCCGGGAGCTGCTCGTCGTGTGCAGGAAACAGGCACTCAGCCAATATTTGTAGAGAACCCCCCACGTGCCGGCGCCGGTCCCCACGCGGAGGGCGCAGAGGCGGGCGGGCAGAGTCACCCCGCCTCTCTGCCGGCAGACACGGGGTAAGCACGAGAATCGATACACTGCCAGACCGCGAGGAGGGCTATGAAGAAAAATAAAGATGAAATTATCTTTGGAGTTCCCGGCTAAAAATGTATAGGACGTTTATTTTGTGAAATACGTTTGTGCAAAAGAAGAAACCCGTCGTCATTCTTCCACGACGCGCAAGTGATGTCCCCAAAAAGGCGAAATCCTATTGATAACGACAGAGCTTCCCTCGTTGTTCAGAAATCCTGGAGATGCTCATTAAAAGCCAGTTCAACATCCCAGAAGGTGACAACCGTCCCCCTGTCTTTAAAGACCCCACACAACCCAACAGTGCCTGGAGCAGAAGGCGTTTACCAACCTGGTCCCCTCCCTGCAAACTGGCTGCGGAAATGCCACGCGGACCCCAGTCTGGCCAGGGCAGTGTGCTCGCCCCGGCACCCCGGGTGGAAGCACCACCCCAGCCTTCACTTTACCACTTCTGCTACCTGGGACATCAGGGCGGCCTTGCCCCTGGTCCCTGCCACTCGTGCCCCAGACCCGGCAGGCCCTCTGCGTGACCTCGGTGAGTTCGCTTCTTTCCGGGCTCTCCTTTCCCTGTCTGTGAAATGGGTCTAAACTAGGCAGCAGCGTCCTATGAGGGGTCAGATGCGTACGAGGTGCTCAGCGCAGTGCTTGTCACACAGAGCCGGGCAAACGGTGGCGGCGTGTTTCCCTGGGCTCAGAAGCTGCCATCCGATGCCCGTGCCAGAGGCTCCATCTGCTCGGCCTCGCCATACTGTGGCTTCCCTGCTAATGTAACCACAAGGGTGAGGCTGTTCGTGGTCGTGGATCCAGGTGGGTTAAGTGCCACACCCCCCAAAGGTTTCCTCTTGCATCCATACCCTGAGGCCACTTTTAACAGGGTGCCCAGATGCTAGAAGGAACCCTGGACCACCGGGACTAGAAGAAAGCTTCAAGGCCATTTTACAGGGGAGAAAAATGAGTCTCGAAGAGGGAAGAGAGTTCTCCAAAGGCAGTGGATGGCAGAGCTGAGTTTAGAACTCAGTTAACACTTATTCATTCAACCAACATTGGCTGGCCCTCCCACCGCACTATGTCCCGATTGCAGGCACTGTGGGTAAAGCTGAGAATGGCAGAGGCCAAGGCCCTGGCTTGGAGAAGCTGACGGCTCATTGGAGTAGGCGGGGGGGGGGGGGGGGGGGGGGGGGGGGGGGGGGGGGCACTTGGAAGTGCGTGCACTGGCCCGCCCCTCCCCCTGCTGCCCCACGTGACCGCGTGACACCAGCCCTGCCCAGAGGCCCTCGCCAGGCCCATGCAGGCCCTCCCTGTCCCGAGGCCCCTGGCTCTCTGCGGGATTCAGGGGTGGGGGGTGGACGCTCTGCATTCTCCCCCAGTCCCAAAGACTCTACGCAGAAAGAGCAGGAGAGAGGAGACTGTCATTGCCACAGGAAGAGCCACACGCCAGAGGAGGTCGGGTGCAGCCGTAGAAGGCTCTGGCCGTGATGAATCGCCGCTGCCTTTCGGGGGTGACGGCTGCTTTAGGCTGGACTAGCCTGGACCTGGCTGCTTATTTACCTGTCACCATGGGCAGCTACCTCTGGAGCACGGTGACAGATGCAAAGCAGCGGTCCTGGTGACAAGGTGAGACCGTGACCCCATCGCCTTTTGTTAGGAACCATCTCATTCCCAGGCCTTGCGTGTCTGTGAGGAGCTGGGCACTGTGCTCGGTGACATTCAAACATCACTTCTAAGAGGTGGGGCTTGGGGTCCGCTGCCCTATCACACGTGCAAGGATAAGGGAAAGTGACTCAAGGCCCTATTCCGCGCTCGGTGGGAAGGCCGTGCTCACAGGGTGTGCTGCCTGCAGCTTGCAGAACGTGGCGGGATGGATGGAATTCGGGGCATGGATTCCCATCTCCCGGAATCTGAAGTTCACGGGCTTCCTGCCCGAGTTTGCTGCAAAGGGGAGGGAGAGGCGTAGCTGCGTTTACCAAATCCTTGGCCTCCCCTTGCCCCCTCCTCCAGCTTCTGCTTGCCAGGGGAGCGTCTGCAGAAGGGAAAGGACACCCAGTGGGGGGATGCGACGCTTTAAAACACAGTGGCCTCGCCCCTGGGAAGGGAGCTCAGTGACTGCGGCTGACTCTGGCCTAGTAAATAGCAGTTCCTCATCACTGGGTGAGTGGGGACAGGGGTGCTAACAAGGGCTGAGGCAGGAACTTAGTGCCTCTCCCCCGTATCAGGCACTGGGGCTCAGAGAGGACAGACAAGTGGAGCTGGGATTTGAACCCAGGGCCCTGATTCCAAAATATCCAGCATTCTTGGTGATGATGCCATGGGCCAAGCCTGGCAGTGCACACGATGCTTTCCTAAAGGTGGGCAGGTAGATCGGCCTATGGGTCACATAGCTGCACCTTCGCAGTCCCCCTCTGGCTAAGCAAAGCCAGGCCTGCCTGCTCCTTCTGGGGACAATAGGGCCAGTCTCTGGGAGTGTGCTACCGTTTCCTCCTGCTTTGCCATTTTCTAAACAGTTTATCTCGCCTCTCTAAGCCTTGGTTTCCTTTTAAGTAATAAGGGGTAGAAGAAGGCACCCCGAATTTTAGAGCCTATCTGGCCCACAGAAGCACCAAGGCAAGAATTATTATACCCATTTTGCGGATGAGGCAACTGAGGCTCAACCAGACCGAGCAACTGACCCGAGTTGGCACTGAAGAAGCTGGGGTCAGAGTTCAGAGCTCCTGACTCCTAGTTCAGTGCTCTTCCTACGATGGCCCCCCTCTGACCTCCTTCGAGTCTCTGGGCCTGGTTGTCTGGCCGGTGCAGGGAACGTCTGGAAGGATTCCCAGCCCTGGCACAGGCAGAGTGCTCCGTCTGGGCCTCGCACAGTGCACAGCCCGAGCAGCCGTTCACTCCTGTCGTTTACTCCAACCTCAAGGAACCCCCCTCAAAAGTGGAGTGGGGGAGGGGATGGTTCTCTAGGTGCCTGCCCTGTTCTCCCTTCTTTGAGGGAACCCAGCTTCATGTCTAATGGCTTGAGTGACTTGTACCAAATTGTCGTGGCACGAGAAGCCTCCAGAAGGGTTTAAATGTATCTTTTCCAAAAAGAAGAAGGTCCTAGAAATTGTTCTTGCTGCTGGCGGTTCACCAGGTATCTCATTTCGAGCTAGGTGGGCGTCACGGCTCCTGTCCTGGGCTACTGCGTGTGGGAGTCCCTAGGCTGGCACTGGAGGGCACACACGGGGCCAGGCAGGGGTGCTCTCTGTGGCTGAGGAGAAGACACCGCTGGCAGGGCCCAGCTGGCCCCACTGCATTAGAATAGCCCCATTCTTTTTTCATAAGCAGAAACAGGAGCACCTATTGCCCAAAGACCTGAACCTGGTCTAGCAGCAGGTCTAGCAGCAGACCTGAACCTAGTGTTTTCCCTCCAATTCCTGCTGTCTCCTGGAGCTGGAGAGGAATGATCTGAGGATAGTGCAGTCTCTGGGTCGGCTGTAGAGAACTAGGGTGCACTGAAGAACCCTGACAGCACCTCCAAGTTCTTATCTCAAGGAATTAGGTCCACATCCTTTCTTCCTCTGCAGCCCTGAGCAGTCCAAATTGTGTTCAGTGTAGCATGAAGCCCACCATAGGCTGGCCGCACAGCTGGGCAAGCTATGAAGCCTCTCCGGGCCTCAGTTTCCTTTTTTGTGAGGTCAGCATAATGATGATGGCATTGGGTCCGTCTCATGCACCCTCTCGGGTTCTCCTGGTCTCATCTGACCCCTGGACCCTCAACTGCTTCCTGAATCCCAGCTGTTGCTATGGCAACACACTCCGTGCGCATCAAATCCCCCCACCTGAAGCCAAAGCCCGGGGTCTCTGGCTCCTCCCGCCATTTGCAGATTATAAAGGGGATCTTCTTATGGGGTGCACATTCGCCACGAGGAGACAGGAGATCTGAGGGGGCCAGTGGACACACTTCTCTTTCCATTCCTTCTTCTGTGCCACACCAGGCAGTTTTCTTCTGCAGCCTGACGGGACGCCGACCACCTTAGCCAGGCCACCGCCGGGGCCGCCTTGGCAATGCACGACCGACCTGAGATCTCATCTTTCCTGCCTCGCTTCCCTTCTCCCACCGTCTCATGGCCCGGAGACCAAACCTGCCAATAACGTACGAACATTTAAACTTTGCCTCAGGTTTATTTCTTAGGGAATGTGCATTAAGACCAAGGCCAAAGCAAAGGGTCATGTGAGAATTAAACAAGTGGATGCATGAAAAAGCACTTCGAATCCCTCCCAGCGCTTTGTAAGCGCCCCATAGATGTGAGCTGCTGAAATTACTATTATGGTGCTAACATCGTTATTTTTTTAGTTTTTTTTTTAATTTTTTTGAGACAGAGTCTCGCTTTGTTGCCCGGGCTAGAGTGAGTGCCGTGGCGTCAGCCTGGCTCACAGCAACCTCAATCTCCTGGGCTCAAGCAATCCTCCTGCCTCAGCCTCCCAAGTAGCTGGGACTACAGGCATGCGCCACCATGCCCGGCTAATTTTTTCTATATATTTTTAGTTGTCCAATTAATTTCTTTCTATTTTTAGTAGAGATGGGGTTTCGCTCTTGCTCAGGCTGGTTTCGAACTCCTGACCTTGGGTGATCCACCTGCCTTGGCCTCCCAGAGTGCTAGGATTACAGGCGTGAACCACCGCGCCTGGCCTATCGTTATTTTTATAGGTGTTACCACACCCAGGCTCTTGAGTGATGTGGTCGCCACCTGTTTTGCCTGCCGTTGCCCTAGACACTGGTCTTTCTTCTTTCTGGGCTTTCTCATGCTTTTATCTCCCCCTGGAACACTCGTTCATTCACTCATGTATTCGTTCATACAACAGGTATTTGTTGAGCGTCCACCCAACAAATTGAACAGGCCAGACACCGCTGCTGGCTTGGGGGGCTTACCCTAGTCTCACCAGCCCTTTCACCTCACTAGTCGCCCTTCCTCCTCCAGGTCTCAGCATTTCCTGACTTCCGGGTGGGGCGGGGGGCTCTCCCACGGCCTCCTGCGCACCTGTGCGTTGCGTTTACAGCACAGCTTGCAGCTCTCTGATTTACTCAGGGCTCTCTCCACCCAGATATGAGATCCCGGCCCCAACTCATGATTGAAATTCATTCATAAAATACCTACTAGGTGGCAGGAGGTACCTAGCACTGGAGAGCAATCAGGGAATAATGCTGACAAACATACATGCCCTCGTGAAATTTACATTCTAGCCGGGGTAGGAGCAAAGGGAAAACAAGAGAAGTAAGTACCTATGCAAGGTATTATTAGATCATGAAAATCGTGGCTGGGAAAAAGTAAAGTAGGAAAGGGGACATTTGGGGTGGTGTGACGAGCACTTTAGGTAGCATGGGAAGAGAGTGGAGCCTCCTTGAGTAAGAGGCATTTAGATAAAGATCTGAAGAGAGTGAAGGAACCCGCCATGTCTATAACTTGGAGAGCGTTCTGGGCAGAGCAAGCAGCCAGTGCAAAGGCCCTGAGGCAGGATCATGAACGACAAGTTTGAACACCTGCAAGGAACACACTCCAGTATGGCTGGGGTGGGGTGAGCAAAGGGTAAGGAATGAAGGACAAGGTCAGAGAGGTGATGGGTCCAGGTAGAGTAGTAGGTCCTTGTCGAACTTTGTAAAGATGTTTGTTGGCCAGAGGAAGACAGGGGCCACTTAGGGTGACCAACCATCCCACTTTAGCTAGGACTGAAGGGGTTCCTGGGACACAGGACTTATCAGTGCTAAAACAGGGAGAGTTCTGGGCAAACTAGAATGAGGTTGTCCCCCTAGAGCCATTGCAGCCTTTGGAGTAGAGCTTTTACCTGGTCTTACCTGCGCTTGGCAGGGCTTGCTCTGGCTGCTGGGTGGGAACAGACTCTAAGGGGCAAGAAGCAAAGTAGGGAAACCATTCAGAGGCCATGGGTGGACTTCTTTCACTCCACAGAACATTTTTGAGATTCACCAATGTTATTGTATATGGATCAATAGTTTTGTTGTTTTTCTAAATTGCTAAGGAGTATTTCATTGTCCAAATATGTAGCAGTCTTTTTGTCTGTTTGCCTGTAAGTGAATATTTGGACTGTCACCAGCTTGAGGTTGTTATGAAGAGAGCTGCTATGAACATTTGTGTTCAAGGCTTTTTATGGACATTTGTTTTCATTGTTCTTGGATAAATAGCTAGTTGTGGATTGCCGGGTCACAGGTAGATAGATGTCAAGCTTCTTGAGAAATTGTCAAACTGTTTTCCAACACGACTGTGCCATTTTCTATGCCTACAAGCTGCGTAGGGGTGCCCCAGCTCCTGCACATCCTAACCCGCGTTTGGTGGTGGTGGTCTTTTAGTTTTACTCTTTCTGCTGAGTTTGGATATATGCCCAGTATATGTTTGGTGGCTTGTCTCTGAAAACATTCCAAGCCTTTAAACAGAGCTTTAACCAATCACAAATCAAAGAATCTTTAAACCCACGGATAACCTGCTTTGAGATTTCCTGACTTTTGGGGCCAAACCAACATACGCCTTCCATGTATTGATTCATGACGTTACATGTAATTCCTGTCTCCTTGAAATGTAAAAAACCAAACTGTCACCCAACTGTGGTGAGATCACTTGCTCAAGGCTTCTTGGGCATGGCTCTCTGGGCCGTGGTCACACATATTGGGCTCAGAATAAACCTCTTTAAGTTATTTTACAGAGTTTGAGTTCTTTTCCATTAACACTTTAAGCTGCTGGACTGTTTCTCTGAATGTCATGCTACTCTAAACTGGACCATGTGGTGTTCTAGGATTTACTTGGGTTATGCTATAATCACCATCATCATCATCAGTCATCCTCATCACCGTTACTACTATTTGTTAAACCCATTTGTGTAAAAGATACAGCACTAGATATTCTACATAATTGAAAAATAAAATAAGTAATATTCCTATTTTACAGATGAAGAAACCCAGGAAAGTGGTTCAGCATTTTGCCTATGGCCTCATGGCCGGTGCCAGGGCTAGAATTCACACTCCATGCATATGCCTATTCCAAAAGCCCATGCTTGAATCCACTTTCATCCTGGTCAGCACCTTATTGGTGTAATCTATGTTAATGCAAGTATGTTCTTAATTCTTTCTCGTATATACTTTTGAACCTCCTGGGAGTGAACCCAAAATTCATGGTTACCTAAAATTTTCCTGGAGAGTACACGTCTTGGGACAGAATGAAGCATTAGCTTCCTGCCATTAACTCCCGGGAATTACATCAAGGGTGCTAGACCCGAGTGCATCTCTGCATAATGGAAACAGCCTGTGCAGCGACGTGCAGGCGAGGAAGTCTAATGATGCCCTGAAAGGGTGAATCCGGGTGCAAAGAGATGAGACCACAGAACAGACAGGGACTAGCTACAAAGGCACTTAGATTGCCAGCCTTTGGGATTCAGTTTTATACTAAAGACATGAGAAGGCTTTGAATGGTTTTGAGTTGATTTCCCTTTTAAGGAAATCGCTCCAGCTGCAACAGAGAGAAAGCTCTGTTAGAAAGGCTCCCCCGAAGGGGTTGGAGGATGTCGGGGACACTTTTGAAAAAATCTAGGTAAGCAATGGCAGTGGGTGAGCATGGACCCAGCAACGGATTGGACGTGAAGGTTGAGGAAAAGGGAGGATCCCTGGATGCCTCTGAGGTTTCTAGTCTGGGTGACTGCTATTTCCCCCAGGTCACTGGCTAGCATCAGCCCAGAGCAGGGAGTCCCAGGACTATACATAAATTCTGCAGCCCCAGGAGACAGCTCTGTCATGTCACTGGCTTTCTGGGGCTCCACTGCAGAACCTATGTGCCATGAACTACATGGCTCACTCAGATGTTCCTAACTGCATGGATGCCTCCTTCTTACTGCATAATCCTTGCTTTGCAGAAGGAGGCTGGCAGCTCCTTATGAGGACTCAATTAAATGAGCTCGGAGCCCACCCCATTCTCAAGTCCTGTGTGCCCTCCCAGGCCCCCTGCCAGGAGCATCTGCCCAGCCTGCGGAGCCCCATGCCAGCCGTGCACCGTCCCCCATTACTACGATTAATTTGGGTAAATCCATGTTGGAGAAGCAACAGAGAGTGAGCTCTCCTCCGTGAACAAGAACGAGCCGTGTCGAAACTGGACCCTTCAGGCTTCAGATTTGGAGGCAACTTGCAGGGGGCATGGAGTAGGGCAGAGCTACAAAATTTCAAAGGACCAAGGATGCTGTGAGCCCCCTAAGGGGAATCTCCACATCACGCTTGCTTCTTCCAAGGAAGCTGAGAGCACCGGACAGGGATGGAGCCTTGTGTGTTATCCCTCGGAGCCCACAGAAAGGGTGGCTCTTGGTGGTGACGGTGTGAGAGAGCTGTCTAGAGCTTGGGCACTAATGTCAAGTGGACTTGGAGACAGAGCCTGGCTGTGCCACTGACTGGGAGGCTTAGTCCAGAGACTGTGCACCAGAGTCTCATTTTCCTCATCTGTAAAATATAGGGTGCTGGTGTTTTCTAACATCTGGGATCTTGAGGTGCTAATGATGGGCCAACACAGAGAACGTACATTTAAGCAACACAAGCTCTGGAGCACCAGCTGTGTGCCGGCCAGCACGCTAGACATCGCAGCTGAATGAAGCAGACTGGTCCCCTGTCTTCCTAAACTGCACAGTGTAGTGGATCTTCACCCCCACCAGGCTCCCTTAGTGACTCGGTCCCCAGGCGCTGGACGCCACGCCAGGAGCTCTCCCACGTGTGATTATCTGCGAGCCTCGATCCCAACCTGGGAGGTTAGCATGCTACAAAGCCCGGTGTCTTTTCTCTTTAAAACACTAAGTTCATTTAAGGCTGGGATTGATAGCATCCTCCACTGTGTGCCAGGCCCTCGGTCACAGAGGACCCTGGTGTACTGTCATAACCCTTCCTTGATACTCAGGAAGAAACTAGCTCATAGCACAGGCTTTTAAAAATATATAACCTCATTATGTTCTGTTTACCAGTGTTGGGGAGAGCCATGTTCTGGCCTAAGCTGGGATGTTTGCAACCTGGAGCTTTGAAAAGGGACTTGTCTACTCTAATCCTGGGAGAATGAGGTTGCTAAGGAGACCATTGTCATAGTAAATCAGTGAACACGAGATGCTGATGGCTATAGTAAAAGGGGACACTTTCTCTTTTTGAGGCAGGAAAGCCACCCCCTTCAGATTGGAGGGGATCAAACCACTTTGCAACTCTTTTATCTTTCTGGTTTCTCACAAGGCAAGAGAGGAGGCAGGAGGGATAGGAATTATATTTTACCTAATCAAGAAATCTAGGCCCCCTAGGCATGGGCCCTGTACTTAAGAGCAAGTGATTAAAAAAAAAAAAAAAGGAAAAAATAAAGAAAAACAAAATTAGGAGAGCCCTCCTAGCAGAGAGTAAACAGCTGCTGGGTTAGTAAACAGCAGGCAGCTGATGAGGGAAGGACTTTAGATGTCAAATTGGCTTGAAGACGTGGAAGGCTCCACACTGCTGGAGGAACTAATCCTACGCCTGAGATGAGCTCATTCTGCTTACTTAGGAAAAGCCAAGCATTAATCTGTTTCCTGATTGATAGCAGACTTGAATCATTTTTTTTTTAAAAAAAGTGCCTATGCATGTATTTCTTGCAATAAAATATTTATGGCAGAATTTTATAGGAAAGATTGATTGACCAGAGGAGTAAAGAGTATTCCAAGTTATTGGAGTTTTGAGTTCTGTATTTAATGAATGTAGATTTATCCAAGAGTTTGAGTCCCAAACTTTAAAACTCTGGGCTGTCTGTGGCTGGTTGAGCTATCATCCGTGCTGAGACTCGGTCTATATAAGGCCAAAATAAGAACCTACCAAAGAATTTGGCTTCTCGACCAGCTGTGGTTCATAGAATCATAGATCTGTGGATTCTAGGTGCCAAATAGAAACACGATGTAGTTCTTGCCCCAAAATTTCAATTTGCAGAAGAAAAGGCTGGGATCTAGAAAGGTTTGATTACCTGCCCAAGGTCACGTAAGCCCGAACTTGAACCCAGATATCCTCCTTCCTATTCCTGTCTACTTTTCACAGTAGTGGACCTGTTGATGTATTTGACGACTTCGAGTTCTTCAGTGAAGTCACCCACAGAGTGGCATCGTGCGATCTCACCTGCATTTGAACCGCAAGAATCTGACCCGATCGGTAAATTCCTGCCTCACAGTTATTCTTTTCTCTTTCCCCTCATAGGACTTAGAAGCATCTCTGCCAACGACAACCGCAGGTCCCACTCAGCTCTTGGTTCCCTGCAACTCCCTGTCCCCCTGACCCCTGCAGAGTCGGAGAGGGTGGCAGGAGTGAGTGGGGGAGGGAGAGGGGCAGCGACCATCGAGGACTCTGTGATTTGGAAGGCCTTTTGGTGACAGGCATGTGCAAAGGACTGGGAAAGAATGGCGTTTTCAAACTGCATAAATAGAAAACCACGGGGCCTTGAGCGCTCACCGCTCCATAATGAACACGCTTGGCTTTTCCTAGCAACATTTTAAGTCCGTAATTGGCCCGACGGGGGATGCAAGCTGTACACTGAGTCACAAAACAGTGCAGAAAATCTCAGAACGGCTTCGCCTCCCATCGGGAGAGCCGCCCGTGTGCCAGGCCTTGCGGAGACGTGTTCCTGGCGTTTGGAGGAGCTCAGACACTCAAAATAAGAAAGGGCTCAGAGGGCAGCCATCCGGCTGTTCCAGGCCTTTCCCACATCAGAAGGCTCTTTGATATGTTCCCCTCCTTCCCTTGGGGCCCCATATTCTAAAGGATGCAACCAGCAAGCTAAACTGCTCTGATTTTCTAAAAAAACGATGTGTTTCGTACAAAATAAGCACAAATCTATGTAGCTAATGATCACTCAGTTAATATGATGTCTTCTCATCTAAAATAATAATGATATCAATAATAATATGATTAATTGGATGCCTGGTGGAGCCCAGCTGAGGGATTTGCAAAGCTCGTCTCACTTAATCCTTATCAGAATGTCATGAAATTGTCTTCATTTCACGGTTTAGCAAACTGAGGCACAGAGGAGTTCTGTAACTTGATCAAGTAGGTTCCAAGCTCAGGTTTATCTGACCACAAAGTCACTTTTTTTTTTTCAGATTTAGCTTCAAAAGTACATAGCTTTTAAAAAGTGGCTCTTAACCACTACATGCTAAGCCTTTTCATTAGTCTTTTGAAATACTGACACTTATTAGGGGAATTCTTGTCAGTTTCCTCACAAGCTTTTTCAAGGTTGGAGGCCCCAGGTTAAGTATTTTTGTTTTGGTCTTCACTTTTCCCTCAATAGTTAAGACAGTGGAGGCGCAGAGAGGGTTAGAAACTTGCTCAGTAGTGACCCAACTAAGTAACAGCAATGCTAATTTTAAATCCTAGTTTTGTTTTTGATTCCAGGTTCTGAGCTCTTTATATCCCACTTAGCTTCAGCAAGGAATCCTTGAACACCTACCGTAGGGACAGCCAAGAAGTAGCTAGCATAGCATCATTCTCCTAACCTACATCCATGGCAGACATTACTAATCAATCGTGGAACCCTTTCCTGCTACGTCTGGATGTGATTCTAGGCAGGCACTGCCAATCAGCTGGAATTGGCAAGTACAATAAATCCTATTTATTATTGGCACCATACACAGCACTGTTCAAGGCCCTCAAAATGACACAAAAGAGATACAAAATGAGTGTCTGCTTTCAAAAATTTTATCCCATTCAGAAAATTATTTCAGTCGAAGGTAAATTTTTTTTTCAAAGTACTAGGGCAGACCAACTTCTCATGCTGGTAACTTTTGGAGACAAATGGGCACTGTTAGCAGTTGATGTCCATGCCCTGCCACAAGGTCAAGATAGGCCAGAATGGGAGTAGGGCTGGGGAGTGTCTTGAGAGGACTGAGTGTGGATACTGGAGGGCTAGTGCATATGAGAAGACATTGACCCAAGAGAAATGTGTGAGTGCATGAAGCCAAGGAGGGAAATGCACTCTGATAGGGGGAAGCCAGGATCAACAGCTGAGAGGCAAGGTGGTGCCCCCTGTGCTTCATGGACTCCTATAGCTTTGAGGTCTGAAAATATTAGTGGCTACATATATGCAACCGCTCTGGACAAGATAGCTCTTCTCTTGGCTTCCTCACCTCTTTTATATGAGTGGTCATGGGAAAAGGGAGGGTTATAGAATTGAGAGAGAAGGGTAATATTATACTGGCCCTTCTAAAACCTTTGGGACTATTTTTCTCTCTGAAGTATACTTGGACAAGGACATTTCCTGACTTCTGGGAGTGGTGAATGCCAAGTGGTCAACAAATTCTGGAAAGATTCTTCCAGCCAAGCAAAGCTGTGCCATCTTGGTTGTTACTTTACCTCCTTAAAGGTCATGGCTACAAGGATGGTGTATCTTGGGAGCATTAGGAAAGGCAATCAAAAGAACAAAAGTAAGAGAACCCAAATATGGAGTGACAGAGATGGAGATGGTAAGAGTTATTAAGTCTAGAAGAGCCCAACCCCAGACTGGGAAGAAAGGACCTATGAAAATGCCAAAACAAGTGGCTCTATTTCCATTTGGAATTCCAAGAAGTGAGGTTTTTTTAGAGAAGTTTGTCTCCAGGGGAGAAATTCTATTTCAAGGATGTGTCAATGTTTAGAGCCAGTCCCCCTTCCTAGGCTAGTGGAGCTCAGGGGAGCATTAGTCGTGCCCTGAGCCTGGGGAAGAAGACAGCACCTCCCCGGGCTAAGCAGATACCTGCATCACTGTGGACCAATTCCAACTTGAACACGTTGCTACTGCCTTCCTAACTCCACCCTCAAACCCCAAGAGGAAGTCTTGGAGAATTAGTCTCACAGTTCCACAGACAGTGTTAGTATTAGCCTCTTCAAACCAATGAGAGATCAGCCCTTGACTGGTGGCTCATTATGTACAATTCAAAATCAACCCCCTGTTGTTCAAACTTCCCTTGTGCCTGGAGCTCTTGCAAGAAGAAATTACATGCTGTCCTAGAGAAAGCTGGAGAAGGTGTATGGGTCCAGGTTGCAGTACGTTAGCACATCTTAAAGACACATGTGGTAACAATGTAGTAGATTGTTATGACTGCCCAAAATAGACTTTACAAGTCAGAATCCTGGGAGAAACAATTTTATGCATAAAAATATTTTTAAATGATTCTTTTATTAGCCTTGTCATCTGTGCAGTCCGGGATTCTGTTCCTGTTGGGAGAAGCAAAGCATTCACCTCCTAGGTGTCAGGTGCAAAGGTAATAACTATCTTTCATACAACCCAGGGTCCTTTAATGAGGTCTCTAGGGCAGGGCTCAGGGAACTACAGCCTGTGGGCCAGAACCTGCGCTGCTTGTTTTATACAGTTTCATCAGAACACGGCAATTTGCTAGTTTATGGTTTGTGGCTGCTCCGCGCTGCATCAGCAGGGTTGAGTAGTTGCAACAGAGACTGAATGCCCACAGAGCCTAAAACATTTACTACCATGGGCCTTTACAGGAAAATGTTTGCCAGTCCCTGATCTGGGGGAACCATCTGGGAAACCACTTAGCCTTGTATTTTGAAGCTGGGTTCTGTGCTGGTCCATGACGTCCTGACCTTTTCCCTGCTCTGCTCTGCAAAGCAGGAAACCGCAAAGGGACTGACTCTCACCAGGGCATTTGGGGCTCCTGTGGCACTTGACCTCTGTCTGGGTCCAGCAATAGTTGGCACTCACAGAAGTCTGAAGAGAGAAAAGGAGGATTACACGTACACACACATACATACATACACATGCACACACATGCATACATGCACATGCATGCATAAACACATGCACGCACATATATGCACATACATATACACATACATGCACGTGTACACATGCATACACACCTGCATGCACACACATATATGCAGGCACAGGCACATGCATGCATGTACATATATACACATACACGTACATGATACGCACCACACATACACATGCACACATGCATGCACACATATACACATATGCATGCATGTATGCACACATATACACATATATGCACATGCATACACACGTGCACACATGCGCATGTGCATGCATACACATATGTGCATATATAGGAATGTGCACTCAAACATATTCACACATGCACACACATATATACACATAACACACACACACATACCTTGGTCAGCATCTCCAGTAGCAACCATGTCCCCTCTGTGGCCTCAGCCCCTGTGGTACTGCCTTGCTGTGATGCCAGCTTCTGCTGAGGTACCCCAGAGCCTGGACTCTGGTAACACTGCCCCCAACGCCTGCCCCCCTCTGAACCTCCAGCTGAGTGGAGGTAGGAACTTCCTGCTGTGTTGCTCTCCATGATTTCCCACTGTTGCGGTTCACCTTCCCAGTCCTTCCTTCACCTGTAAAACCAGTTCCCTGTGCCAAATTCCCTATTTTAAATCCTTAGGTTCATTTCTATCTTCCTGGTTGGATCTCGATGGGTCCAGTTCCTGAACTTGAATCCCAGGCCAGAGCATGAAAGTCCTGCTAGAGTTACCTTTCGGTTTTCTACTATGACGGGGCTGTTAGAGTTTTGCTTTGAGTGTAGGATGGCCCTGTTCTCCCAACTGGGGGGAGCAGACAGCTCTGTTAGCGAGGAGATCCTTCTAGGACATGGGCTTCTCTAGCCTCGCCACATGAATGCCCATCTCCATCCTCCAATCGCCATCTCCCACCCACAGTGAGATGAGCCTACAAGGGAGTGGCACAATCCTTTCTTAGCTCCGGCTCTCTTGGCCACCCTGGCACACCTGTGCCCTGCGCCTTTACTGGCCAGGAAACGCCGCCCTTCTGATGCTCTGCTCCTTCTTCAGCCTCTCCCACTCCCAGCGCCACTCTGCCCCACTCCCAATCCCAGCGCCACTCTGCCCCGCTCCCACTCCCAGGGCCACTCTGCCCCGCTCCCACTCCCAGGGCCACTCTGCCCCGCTCCCACTCCCAGGGCCACTCTGCCCCTCTCCCACTCCCAGGGCCACTCTGCCCCTCTCCCACTCCCAGGGCCACTTTGCCCCCCTCCCACTCCCAGGGCCACTCTGCCCCTCTCCCACTCCCAGGGCCACTCTGCCCACTCCAGCCTCTAGGCACAGAAACCCTGACGTCACCTCCACTTGCACTGTCCGGCCTTTGTGTTCTCAACAGTTGATTCTTGGCCCTCCCTACCCCATTGGTTTTCCAAGATTTTAAATTCCATCCTGAAAAAACAAAATATTGGTGGTCAAAATATTTTAGAAAGTTCTGGGTCAAACAAATTGAAAGAGGTCTCTTCTGAGCAGGAATTCCCAAAGCCTCTAAAGCACGAGGTGACCAAGATGGCGGTGGCTTCGCAGCTAATCTGAGCACTGCACTTCCCTTTTCCATGTGGGTGTCTTCAGGGGACTGGGGACCCATGAAGTGTTATCTGCGATATGATGACTCTCTGCTGTCTTTGTCCGTCCGGGTCCATCCTTCCCTTGGCCTCGTTTTTGGTGACAGGATCCCTCTCTTGAGTCAGAGACCTTTGACCCCCACCCCCACCTCCAGCAGCAGGTTGGAACATGGTCGAATCCTGTCCATGGTGATCGGCTGAGGATGGGAATGTGTCTGAATTGGGCCGACCAGAGTCCTTACTAGGAATTTCCTAACAAGGGTTTCAGGAAAGATTTGTTCTTTTTTCTACTGGGGATGTTAAGTTGCTAGGATATTGGTGGGCAGGGGGGCGTCAGAGGGCTGTTGGGTAGACAGAAGCTACTGGAACAGAAGAGCCCAAGCCAAAAGAGACTGCAGAATTGAGAGATGGGGAGAGAGCAGAACCATGACAATATTCCCAAGGCCTTGGACCCAGGCAAAGTGTGAAGCTGGTATCATCCTTTTGACTTCTTATAATTACATGAGATAATAAATCACATCACCCCATTTTTAAATTTTATTTTTGCTTAAGCTAGTTTGAGTTCACTTTTTGTCTCTCACGAATGAAATATGCCTGGCTAATACATGGAGAAGTATTAGTAATTTAAATTCCATCCTGAAAAAACAGGGTCAACGTACGTCCCATGCCACTGGGAGTCAATCCTCCTGCTGGCCACAAATCCTCAGAATGCAGCCTCCAGCATCAGGCCCTGTGCCTGGAGCTCTGCTCTACCCATTCCAGGCCCCCCAGAGACAGCAGGCCTGATAGAAGTGAGACTTGAACAGGAGCAGACAGAAAGAGCAAGGCAAGGGCACAGGTACCCTCCATCCATAATTCATCTTTCCAAAGCCCGGTCACGGTCTCGATATCCCGGAGCTTCATCTCATGCCAACCCACCAGCTGTGATCTGAGGGGTCACCCAGCCCTGTGCTTCCCCCAGGCCATGCCATGATTCTGCATCTGCCCTAAATTTTCATCCTCTTTGCTTTACATGTTCCAACACCAACAATCGTTGATTCCAGCTCTGGAATGACTTACTCAGTGCAACTAGAAAACAACATATGTTGACTTGAATGATGTTCAGATTAATAAATGAGAGACTCCCAAGGCCTTCCAGCTGAGCGGCAGTTTTAATTTGGAAATTACTCATGTGGAATGGCAGAAGTGCCAAGAATACAGGTGTAAACAAGTGGCAGAAATGAGAAGAACCTGATGCGTGAAGAGAACAATGAAAAAATCACCTTGCTGGCTCAACGCCACTCAACGTTGGAAAAGAGCTTCTGTAAACAATCTTGTTGGTATTCAAACCACCCTCTGAGCAGGCACGGATGATTATTCCCATTTTGCAGAGGAGATCATCAAGGTGGCCAAGAACATGAAGTGACCCAAGGTGGCCAAGGTCGTGCGGCCAGAGGGGAACAGTCAGAGCTTGAAGGTGAGATGCTGTCTCAGGTCTAGGTCTCTTTCTGCAGCAACCGATGGGGCTGGCTGGCTGGTTTCCATCTCTGATCAACATGGGACTCTGTTTCCCGTCTTTCTAGCTATCCCGAAGTCCACACCCCAAGGCCCAAAGTGAGTCCTCCAACAGTAAACACCGTTTTGCTGGAATGACTGTGTTTTCCTTCCACTACTAACCTTCCCAGTTGCAACCTGTGGACACTGTGACTCTAGATTTCAGCTCAAACCATGAAAGGTCAAAGGCTAAGAATAGTATGATAGCAATTAAGGCTGTTTAATTTCCTGATCAATTTATTTCTTGATTTGGTAGCTTAAAGCCTATTTTGGCATCTTAAGAAATCAAAAAGTATTTTTGTTTTTGCTGGGGAGGAGGGTAAAGTATACCAAAGACAGCCCTTAAAATATGGTGGGCCCAGGCAAATTTTATCTCTCTTTACAAATACAGCTGCCTCCATTAAGATGGACTAATGGTCCCTAATGAGGACAGCAGCAATTGTTAAGCAATTGATTTTCATTTCTTTAGTGTCTTTCTCTCCAACTCAACTGTAAGCTCCAGGAGAAACTGCCTGTTTTGCTCATCATTCTTCTATATATGCCCAGAAGGAGCAGAGCACTGAACACATAGTAGGTGCTTGGATTTGAAAGCAACACAGTGATTGAATCCATCCTCCCAGGCACAGAGTTTGGTTGAGGCATGAGCAATGACTTAAGTTGGTCCAATGAGAGTCAGCACTGAGACTTTTGCTGAATACTGGGGGCAAGAAAACTCTTTTGCCCGCTACTGATTTTAGCTGGAAAGGAGAAAACTAGAGCTGTTTGTGGCCAATTTAACCAACTTGCACCTCTCTAGGCATGAAGTTAACACATCGACTGTAGCAAAGTAGAAGTGAGAAAAAGAGAACCTGGGACAGCAAAACAAACTGATAATTGTGTGAATGTCTAGATGCAGCCACACCTAATGCTCATGTGCCTTTGTATACAGCAGCCAGTGCATCCTTTGTAGTTTTTCTTTTTCTTTCTTTCTTTCTTTTTTTTTTTTTT
>VSMD01043571.1:0-22363 GCA_008750895.1 Mirza zaza
AAACTAAAAAGCTTCTGCACAGCCAAAGAAATAGTCATGAAAGTAAACAGACAACCTACAGAATGGGAGAAAATTTTTGCATCCTACACATCCGATAAAGGGCTGATAACTAGAATATACTTAGAACTCACGAAAATCAGCAAGAAAAAAATCAAATAACCCTATTAAAAATTGGGCAAAGGACTTGAACAGAAACTTTTCTAAAGAAGACAGAAGAATGGCCAACAAACATATGAAAAAATGCTCACCATCTCTAATCATCAGGGAAATGCAAATCAAAACTACAATGAGATATCACTTAACTCCAGTGAGAATGGCCTTTATCAAAAAGTCTCCAAATAACAAATGATAGCATGGATGCAGAGAGAGAGGAACACTCCTACACTGCTGGTGGGACTGCAAACTAGTTCAACCTCTGTGGAAAGCAATATGGAGATACCTTAAAGCGATACAAGTGAATCTACCATTTGACCCAGCAATCCCATTACTGGGCATCTACCCAAAAGATCCAATGACATTCTACAAAAAAGACACCTGCAATCGAATGTTTATAGCAGTACAATTCATAATCGCAAAGCTGTGGAAACAGCCCAAGTGCCCATCAATGCAAGAATGGAATTATAAAATGTGATATATGTATACCATGGAGTACTATTCAGCTCTAAGAAATAATGGTGATATAGCACATCTTATATTTTCCTGGTTAGAGCTGGAACCCATACTACTAAGTGAAGTATCCCAATAATGGAAAAACAAGCACCACATACATTCACCAGCAAACTGGTATTAACTGAGTATCACCTAAGTGGACACATAGGTACTACAGTAATAGGGTATTCGGCAGGGGGGAGGGGGGATGGGGGCGGGTATATACATACATAAGAGTGAGATGTGCACCATCTGGGGGATGGTCATGCTGGAAACTCAGGCTTGTGGGGGGAGGGGGGGAAAGGGCATTTATTGAAACCTTAAATCTGTACCCCCATAATATGCCGAAATAAAAAAAAGGAAAAAAAAAAAAAAGAAATCCTGAAGAAGCTAAATTGTATTTTAAATTCTATAAAAAATTTCTCAACAATTCACAAAAAATTTTATAATCATCATAATGGGAATAAGTTTTATATGCAGAAAATAGCTAGCCATATAGGAATGTAATTCAGAGATATAAAAGCAGGCAAAATTTCCTCAGTTCACTTGAATATGCAGCTAAGCGAGGCTATGGATAGGATTCTAGATTCTCTACAATTCCTCATAAACAGTGTAATTAGAAGACATAAAACAAGAATGGGTTCTTGTTGGAAAGCATATGATCTTGTACTGTGTCATATAATGGGAATCAACAATGCTGGCAGACAGGACTAAATTCCTGACAAGGCACGATCAGTGCAGACGGGATCTATGTCATAACGGTTGCGTAGGCACCACAGCTAAAAAATACCTCACAAGACAGGAATTTAATGAAAGAGCCATCAAAGGGGATAGAGGAGCAGGAGCATCAGGTGAGAGAGTCACAGCCACAATGCGAGAGCACCAGAAGGCATGAGACTCCCCAGGAGAGGAGAAAGTGCCAGGACCCGCCATGAGACTCGGTGAGAGGGCTAAGGGTCCAGTAAGAGGGGGCAGAGCAGGCAAGAAGGGCCTGCCTGGCAGAGATGACAGCCACGAGAAATGCAAGGCACAAAACTAAGACACAGGCAACAACAGACAGCACTCACGGTGGCAACATGTAAGAACTGGATATTCAGGGAGAAATAAAAAGGACAGTTTCCCTGCTCCTTTGTTGCTTATTACAAGTCTGCTTTTGAGAGCATCGTGGGTGGGTTTTGGGCAGGGGAGTTATCCTTGAGGCTGCAATTTCAGGGAATTTTGCCGTATTCACACACACACACACACACACATCGCTGAGGAAGGCCAATAGCTGCTTTCATGGTGCAAATTTCTTGGATGAGAGTTCCTGAAACAGACATTAAGAGTTTTACTTAGGTAAGAAAAGCCACTAGCAACAAGAACTTTAGAATTTTATAAAAATGTCAGATGCCTCCTTATATGCAGCACATGAGGACTAAACTGGGCTTGTTTCTCCACACCCTGGAACACTACAAATAGAAAGCAGAAGGGAAACATTCCAAAAATATGACTAGGCATCCTCAAGTCATCCCCTTCTCTTCATGATTCTTCATCCTTTTATCTTTCTGGAACACTGAGGTCTGTTTAGACCAGGCGTCTTCAAACTATGGCCCATGGAGCACATGCAGGTGTTTTTGCCTGTTTGTTTTTTTACTTCAAAATAAGATATGTGCAGTGCGCATAGGAATTTGTTCATAGTTTTTTTTTAAACTATAGTCTGGCCCTCTAATGGTCTGAGGGACAGTGAACTGGCCTCCCATTTAAAAATTTTGAGGACCCCTGGTTTAGATACTGGAATTTTCTAGGATGATTTGGTCTTGGTATGGCCAGAGCTTTTATTAAATTTTTAATTTTAGTGAAAAAATACTTTTTCCCCAAAATAAACATGCACTAAAATGTTAAATACAAAGAAAATGAAGACACATGCATAGGAGAAGCCCTCCCTATTGGGAAAAGGTCTAGGGAAGAGATTCCATTCCAGTCCACTCAATTGGGGAATGGAAGATTAAAGGCCACTCCACAGGCAAAGTGAGATCAGAGGTATGTGCTAGTAAAGCACCATTCATCCCAGCCACTGAGGACTACGCCCCCAACCACCACCCACAACTTGGCTTTAGTGGGAATTCCCAAAGCTAAGTATTGAGTTAAATAAAAGGAAGTATTTCTCCATGATATAAATACTGTATATGGATTTTGCTACTCAGATCATAGAAAAACTAGAAAAATAATGAATATATATATACAAGTTTAAAGATGACACTTTGACAGTGGGTTATTAAGAGAAATTAGACCCATTAAACTTTATTATCTAGTTAAAGGCAAAAACAAAAATAAAAGCACACAGCCCGTGATGACACTGTTGGAAAGACAATCAGGTTAAATCGAACAATACGACAGTCCACATGTTTGTAGTGATGATGTTAAATAAACATTTTATGCTCAATTAAGCTTTTAATGGACTTCAATAAGATAATTTTTTTAATGGACTCAATAAAGCTTTTGTAGATTTTCAAAATTCAAGTATTAAATCAAGTGTAAGTGCAAATTCTATCACTGTAGATTCTTTGCAATTAAATTTTCTATACCCTTGGCCTTCAGTCTCACATGATTGACAATGGTAGCAAGTAGGTATTTCTGCTTAGAATTTCTTTCTTATTTTCAAAAGTACAATCTCTCTCTACTGAAATATGCAACACAGATGAATTAGTTTTAGTCTAATGAGGTCTCAACTTGAAAGAAGTTAAATCACTATAGCTAATGGTCCCTAGAAATAACAAAGCTTCACCCAGTAATTGGGTTTATAAATTGAACACATAGGCATTAAATGCCAGTAGTGTCTGTAGGCCCATCTGGGTGTTGCAAACAAAATGAATGTATGATGATTCCTGATCACCAGATGTTTATAATCTATTTGAAAATACAGTCACATGCTGAGGATAGGTGTGAGCGACCATACAAGTGTTAGGAAACAAAGAACTATGAAACAATACGGGCTAACAGAATTCTGGAGAGGGTGGTTAATAGGGATGAGAACACCTGAGAATACCTCTGCATGTTTTCAGGGATGTTGACTGGAGCCATGCGTGAAATACAAGTAAGATTTGCCAAAGCAGCAAAATCACCTCAAGCAAGGAGAACCAGACATCAAAGGATATTGTCAAGAACCACCAGGGTAAATAAAATGTAGGGGAAAAAGAGGTAGATAACTGGCCTTTTGGATTTGAGGTTTCAGTGTGGTAAATCTGGAGATAATCCGGAATGTTTTTAAACTTTGGAACTGATTATGTCATATATTTGAGGCATTCAAAATAATTTGGATTTACTCTGTAGGTAGCAAGTAACACTGAAGTTCTTTTTGTTTGGATTAACTACTTTAAGTCAAAATTCCAATCTGATTCATAAGGAAAAGTCAGTCTCTTGCCAGAAAGATTTAGTGATTTAGTGTACTGTTGGTTAAACAAGGCACATTGAGAATTGCCCAAGGGGAAGCAGCTCTTTCACGCCTTTGAATTAGCTAGAGATGAAGAGATGTGTAAAACAGTGTAGTTGGATTCTCAGTAGAACCCAAGCATGTGCAGAAATTTATAGCCACCAGCAACAATCTCACCTTACAATAGTAAAGTCCTTGGGGATGAGTCTCATGTCTAATTTTAGACTATCCTTAGTTCTCAGTTCAGTGCCTGGTCAGTCACTCCTATAAATGCCTGTTAATTGATTAAATGAAAAATATAGCCCACATTAATAATGTCTCTGGAAATTATGTTGAAATACTGAAGCTATATTCTATGAGCAATGTGATACAGCATAACGAAACCAGGGGTTGAAAGCCGACAAACTTGACTTGGCCACTTTTTAACAATATGGCATTAGACCAGTCACTTCTCTAAGCAACAGCCCTCTTTTTTGTGAAATAGACATAACAGTGGTAACTTGCAGAGTTGTTGTGAAGATAGAAATTTAAAAAACTTGCCTACCTTAATGTCTGGTGATAAAATGTAATAAACAACTCAACCTATGGTACATAGTATTCTGGTATTAGTCTTTTATTAGTCAGTGATTGAAAAAGTATAAAGCTAAATAAAATAAAATTATCTTATTATATTTTATTTATGAATTCTAATAAAATTAGTGCATGATATAAAATTAGAAAAAATTTCATATTTTTATTATTTCATATCTTCAAACATCTGTCTTATAACAATTTATTATATTTTGACTAATATTTTGAATATCTATCTTTCACTATAAAATTATATAAATCTAAAATTCACAGAGTCTACATTATTATTACAATTAAAATACATGCAGAATTACTTCCTTCTCATTATAAATTATACAACACAATGATCCTGAAAACTTTTCTCTTTCAACCTGCTGGTCCTGTTCACTATATGCCCTTTGAATTCCAAATATTCCATTTTCTTGTAAATGTTTGCATATATAAAATAGAACACCAAAGAGTGTGCTAAGCATACCTTTATAGGTACACACTGCAATAAACCTCAATGTTCTAGCTTCATTAAGAAGAGCTGCTATGACCTTATATTTATCTAGCATAGCAGAGGCATTTACACTGATATTTAACTATAATAATTTAGAATTATTTATAGTAACTCACATTTTCCCCAGTTATCACATACATCATCAGGTTTGGACATTTATCAAATTCACATTACAACATATCTCTGGCAGCACAGTTTAACGGCCTACAGTAGCTGGTGGCATTATTAATCAAATCACACCCAAAAATCATGTCTTCTAACAAATATTTTAAAAAGTATGCTCAATAGCTATACAAAAAAAAATTGCATCCATAGTATCAACCAAGTCACATACAACAGTATAAGTACAGTATCTCAGAAAAACAACACAAGCCACAAAATTTTCCAGCCTGAATTAGTTCAATTCCACTGAAATGGTTTAAATAAATATGAAATTACTCTATTCTTCACCACTGACCAGGTGTTACCATTATTTCATGCCAGCAGGCCATGTAAGATCTCCTCTGTAAACATTTTCAACCCAAGAGCACTTACTATCTGTCTGCCCACCTCTCTGTGGACCATCCATCCGTCCCTGAGTCCGACAGATAAATATGTGGAGCACCTACTATGTTCAGGCATTCTGTAAGGCTCCAGTGATGCAAATGTTTGCAAGACAGAAATTTTGTCAGATTTCAGGTTGCTCACAGACCAGTGGGAAAGACAAAAAATGAGTAAACAGACAAATAAAATAATTGCGAGTTACAATAAGTCTTAAGAAAGAAGCAAGTGAAAGGCCAGCGTAGGGATCCACATTTAACAGAGTAGTGAGGCAAGGCTGGTCTGAGGGGCTTCCTCCAAGTGGGGACGTAAGGGTGAGAAGAGGAGCTTTGTATACTTGGGGTATGGGAGGGCTCACAGACAGAGGGACAGCATATGGCAAGAACTCTTGGCCAGGAAATAGCATGGAGTGTTGGAGAAACTGAAAGAAATGCAGCATTCATTTTATTTATTCAACAAATAAATATGTGCAGAATGTTTCACTGGTCTTTGGTTGAAGAGTTCTTTTTTTCTTCTTCTTAATTAAATAGAAAGAAACTGCCTTGATGCGTTAATTAAAAGTAGAACATTTTGCTCGAGCATATCTTTCTGGCTGACCTTCAACTTCTGTAGAAATAGCACTTAAGCAAGCCTTACCAAAATGATTAAATGAATAAAAGATAAAAGTACTTAAGATGGGAGAGGAGAATATAATTTCTACACATTTCTTCAAAGAATCTTGCAAAACCATTAACACTATGCTTTGAAATTACATATTCTTTGTGTAAAAGAAATGAATTAAATTTTTCATGAAAAAAGTTTCATTTCAGGCTTGAGATCAGTCAGAGGCAAGGAAAAGTAACTAATATTCAAGCAGGAAATATTTCAAATTAAATGTCTGTAAAGACAAGAAAATGTGTTTAGCATGCAATCAGTATCCTTAATGACTTAACTACAATCAGCTAATGCTTAGCTGAGGAAAATATGCATCATAAAAAATGATTCACTTAATTACACTAAGTATTGTTTAATCATTAAACATTAATGAGTAAATCATGACATTGATAATGGAAATAGTATTGACTACTTTAAATATAGTGGTATATTGATTCCATAAATCTGATCTCCTAATTGTACCGACTTGTTTGACCCCAGCTGTGCCACCTCAGTGTGTGTGTATGTGTGGGTTTAGGTACAAAGTACATCTTTGATGTGTTAATACACAGGAAAATAGGGAAGGACCTATCATAACAGCATCAATTTACTTCCACTGACATACATTTCAAAAGATACCTCTTTTGAAACATACAGTAATTCTGTGAAAAACATAACAATATTGATTTAACTATAATGTTATATTCATTAATCATAAGTGGTTTTTTTCATAGAAATAAATCAGTGTACCTCAAACACCAGAAAAATAACTCAAATTGGTGGTTAAGAGTCCTCCAAGGAGTGGGTAACATGCAGATCCCCGGGTTCCATTTCCAGAGAGGCTGGTTCAGTTAACTCTGGAGTAGAGTCAAGAAATCCACATTAATAAATACTTCATATATTTCAGACACACGTGGACTATCAGTGGCCTGCATTTTTGGAAGTGCTGCCTTTCAGAGCCTGAGAAGTCTTAGGAAGTGTTTTGAACATATGTTGGCCTATTTGCTCGGGAATCTCATCACATAATGCTTACTGTTTAATAAAAACTGACATTCAAAATTGTTGGCTCCTATTTCCTTCTGACCCATCAAAGTGTGAGAAGTATCTGTCCCTTACTGACACAATTACACCACAACTCATAAGGAACTACAGTGAGAAAACCAGTCAGACCAGATGACTAAACACTCCTCACACCACCAGTGTAGCTGAAAAACCCTCTACCCTGCTTTACCCAAGGTAAACGTCAAACTACCGAGTTTCAACATCCCATCTAAAAGGTTTAATGAAGTGCTATGCACTCTGCACTCAATATCCAATGCATGTTTGCTGAACTGCATTAAGAAAAATAAATTTAATATTGGAAATGACATAGAATTTGCACGCAACAATTAGATGTGTTTGACTTTAAAAGAGGCCAAATTTGAAAATATATGGTCAAATTACAGAAATGTCAGCTGCACAGATAAAAATGAAAACAGTTCACATAGAGTTTATTGCAAGCTCATTTCTATCTACACTTATGTATGGATTTATCAAAGTATATTATGAGATGTTACTCTAATAAAATTGAAAAGTAGACAATAGATTTCCAGACAGTATATACTTAACAAGACACTATTTGCTGACACCTTAGCAATAGTTATGAAGATTGCCTCCTGTTGTATCTTTATACTAAGGAAACATTTTATTTTAACCTGTAGTAGACATTTGAAAGGTACACCTCTATAGTTTTTGTTGGGGGGCGGGGGCGCAGCAGGCAGCACAGAGAGGGATTTAGTTCATAAAAGTATCTGTAGCTTCTCTGGATTTATTCTTTTTTTTTTTTTTTGAGACAGAGTCTCGCTTTGTTGCCCAGGCTAGAGTGAGTGCCATGGCGTCAGCCTAGCTCACAGCAACCTCAAACTCCTGGGCTCAAGGGATCCTTCTACCTCAGCCTCCCGAGTAGCTGGGACTACAGGCATGCGCCACCATGCCCAGCTAATTTTTTCTATATATACTAGTTGGCCAATTAATTTCTTTCTATTTATAGTAGAGACAGGGTCTTGCTCTTGCTCAGGCTGGTTTCGAACTCCTGATCTCGAGCAATCCTCCCGCCTCGGCCTCCCAGAGTGCTAGGATTACAGGCGTCAGCCACCGTACCCGGCCAGGATTTATTCTTATTATATCACATATGCTTCCTTGACACTTCAACCACGGAGTCATGAAAGCCTAATAAAAATGACTTAGCAGTAAATTAAATGAAAAAAAATCTAGACATTAATGTTATTTCTAGATATGCCCTTTAAAATCCCTTACTATGGCTGATTCCAAGCACTTAGGAAAATTAGTGGCCACCAGATGAAGTGTATAAAGCTTGAGGACACCGTCAGGTTTAAGTATGGTTTGACTTTGAATGGTCCCTTCTATTCACTCGCTGTCTTCTGTATAATTAATAGCCACTCTCCCAAATCATATTCCAATCAATGAGATGCACATAAAGGCTTAAAGGTCTGTACTGCAATTCACTATTAATGAAAGTCAATATCCTTTTGCCAAGAAAGCTCAGATCACATTTGGCTTTCACACATAATTAGGAGGATTTTTATAGAACCAAATAGTAGCAATGACTGGTAAATATTGGATCTTTTAAATAAATGCAATATTTAGCCAGAAAAAGAATAGTTAGAATTTACTTTTCAATTTCTACAGAAATAAATTTGTTCTATTATCTTCACAGGATATTTAAAAGTAAACAAGATAAACACACATATGTACATATCTACAATTGTATCTTCCCTATGATACTTTTTATCAAGTATTGTGTATCATTCGGAAAATAGTTTTCATTCATGTCACTTTATTCCTCTTGCATTAAATACTAATTCTTTAGACTTCTAAAAAGGCTCACTATTAACTGATTCCATCTTACTTCCTTCAAACTCTCTCTCACCTTATGTAAATGTGGCATGGGCACATTAAACCACAGTCTGTGGGATAAGTACTATTTGTATTTTACAGATGAGGATACTCAGGTCAGTTGAGGAGTGACGTCTGATTTTGACAAGGGCCTTTGATTACAAAATGACTGTTTTTTCTATTACAATCCTGCCACTCTAAATTGCTTATATAAATAGAAGATGGTCAGAATCATTCATCTATTGCCTTCTTAAATTGCTTTAACCAGTAATACTAGACACCCTGAGACCCTACCAAGGAGTCCTTTGACTTTAAGTATAAAGTTACTTAGAGTATCCCAAGTGTAGCTGGGACAACTTGGTCAATGAGGAAGAAAATAAAGTCAGGCATTGGCTTCCTTCTTATTGTTACCTCATAGTGACTTTTCTCATTCCCTTTACAAGGCCAGAAAACTCATCCTTAAATAGGTTAGACTCTTTCCCTCAAGTAGACACTGGATAAAATTGGAAACTTTTATGGACCTGCAAAAGCCCCCATTTAGTAAAAATGTGTTAAATTTATGGGTATATCTTTGGAACCTTTCAGTTTTTGTACCTGTAAAATGTGCTAAAACAAAAACAGAAGTACTATTTGTTTTTATTAAATTGTATTATTTTATTAACATCGTGTTATCTAATTTAATGCTCACAGACCTATGAAATGGATCTTATATTGTCCTCATTTTCAGATGAGCAGTCAAAGCTTAGAGAGACAAGGGTTATCTGGCAAGTATGTTGAAGAGACAGAAGGCAAACCTGTGCAGTGCAGCAAGGTTCACACAATGAAACTACCTGCCTGTTGAACTGTGCACTGAGAAAGGAGACACTATTTTCATTCACCAATCATTTGCTCTGTTCCTGTTATGCACAAGTCACTGGATAGATTCCAAAGATAAATTTATTTGGATCAACAGATTAAATAGAATAAAAATATTCCACACTTTGCTTCCACTACACAAACACTCCTCGACATTTCAACAGCTATTACTCTCAATCATTTGGTATTTCTAATACATTTAAAAAAATTTTTTTTCTTTAACAACCTACAATACAAACACAGAATAGTACTCAGAATAAAGCATGTTGTTCAAAACATTAGGACAGAGCTTTATATCTTTGTATGTGTATACAGAGGTCCCCTTATCAAAATATGGTTTTGATGGATAGACTCCAGAATGTGTGGAACATGTGAAGAGTTACTCAGTCAACTATTCCTCAACTAATAGCTTTTAAAACAGGAATTTAACACTGTGACCTCACTAACTAAAATGTTATTAGTTATTAAACAAATTTACAAAAAGGCAAATAGTTGATGAACTAATATAACATAAAAAACCATTCTCTGGTGACCCAAAATGTGGCATCTTCATAATTCCTTTCCTATTGCTGCAAAGAATAATTACTGAAGAATACATTTTGCAAATATGAAAAGACAATTATCTTTTATCAAGTATCTGTTAAAAATTAGTAACCTCCCCACTATTCCAGCTTTCTTTTTGAAATCTGTCGATTATCTCATTCAAAGAAAGGTCTGATGTAAACTTTTCTTTAATGGTTCTCAGAAGCCTTATATTAATATACAATGTATCTAAATGGAGTAACCTCAAAATGTGCTGTAGCACCAAAATAGCATGTGATAATTAAAATCGAAGAGTTCACAAAGAAAATTGCATACAATATTTATTCAACCGCAAGGACTGACAGTTAAAGCAAACTTTTGATCAACTATATGTCAAACAACCTGTATTATAAATAAATGTAATTTTGAAATTCTGCAATAAAATGAAAGAACATGTGACAGTGTCACAGATTTTAAAGTTGGCAAAGTCCTTAGAATATATTTAGTCAAATTCTGCTAATGTTACAGATCACAAATCAAAACTCTAAAACATCTTCTGACAAGGTCAAATGGCATGGTGGACACTCAGACAACTTCTGAATGAGTGAATGAGTGACTGCAAGGAGCAGGTGAAACACTGAGACCTAGTAGTAAACTCTCTGCAGCTACAGCACAAATGGATATAGGTTGTTTTCTTCTAAAATTTAATTCCAATGTGACATTTTCATGAATATATTATTAACAAAATTTTATATATTTGAGCAATTATATATCGGTTAATACAGACATGAATATAGGAGCTGGATACACAGCTGTGAGCAAAGTAGATTTATAAACCTTTCTTATCATGACTTCATATTCTATGAATTTTCTAAAAGAAAAATCATAATCACAGTCACTTAAATCTTCAATGAGATGAGAGCTATTACCTTTAACTAAAAAGAAATAGTTATAACAGAAATATATATATCAGCAAAGATGGTTCTTGGCAGGTGTGTGGCCTGGCAGCCTGACAGTTTTTGGTACCTGACACCCATCTTTGATCTCTTCACCACACACACAAATATGCACATACACATACATATTCACACAAAAACACATGCTCTCACCACATACTCCCAGATACTCCAATACAGACAAGCAGTCCACACACACACATACACACTCCTCTTGTATTGTGCAGCCACCAGCAGTGGCATCTATTTTTTAACCTGCAGCCAAGAAAATACTCAAAGGCTAGTACCCTGATAACAAAGAAAAAGGGCCTGATGACAGGGACCACCACAGTTCACTGTGTTTAGACTGGTAATAAGGTAGATACCCATAGAACATTCTCATAAGGCACTTAAGATGTTTTTTAATTTTAAAAAATAAAAGTTTAAATTGGTAGAAATGAGAGGCTATACATAACTCAACCTATACATGATTCAACCTATATATTGTGTTAGCAGACTAAATATATTGTAATAAGATATCTGTGTTTGAATGATAGAAAACAGGTAAAGAAAAGGAAAGATTCCTTTGTATGGAACTAGAGAAGACCTCATATAACCAAAGCAATTTTAAGCAAAAAGAACAAACTGGGAGGTATCAGTCTACCAGACTTCAAGCTGTACTACAAGGCTATAGTAACTAAAACAGTATAGCATTGGCACAAAAATAGGGACATAGACCTTTGGAACAGGACTGAGAATCCAGAGGTGAAACCATCCACATATTGTCATCTAATCTTTGAAAAAGCAGACAAAAATATACACTGGGGAAAAGAATCCTTTTTCAATAAATGGTGCTGGGAAAACTGGATAGCTACATGCAGAAGATTGAAACTGGATCCCCGGCCGGGCGTGGTGGCTCACGCCTGTAATCCTAGCACTCTGGGAGGCCGAGACGGGCGAATTGCTTAAGGTCAGGAGTTCAAAACCAGCCTGAGCGAGACCCCATCTCTACTATAAAAATAGAAAGAAATTAATTGGCCAACTAATATATATATAAAATATTAGCCGGGCATGGTGGCGCATGCCTGTAGTCCCAGGCTGAGGCAGCAGGATTGCTTGAGCCCAGGAGTTTGAGGTTGCTGTGAGCTAGGCTGACACCACGGCACTCACTCTAGCCTGGGCAACAAAGCGAGACTCTGTCTCAAAAAAAAAAAAAGAAACTGGATCCCCACCTCTCACCTCTTACAAAAATCAATTCTAGATGGATAACAGACTTAAACCTAAGGCATGAAACCTTAATAATCCTAGAAGAAAATGTATGGAAGACTCTTTCAGACATTGGCCTAGGCAAAGAATTTATGAAGAATACCCCCAAAGCAATCACAGCAGCTATAAAAATAAACGGGACCTGATCAAATTAAAAAGCTTTTGTACAGCCAAGGAAATTATCATTAGAGTGAATAGACAGCCTACAGAATGGGAGAAAATATTTTCCCTCTACACATCTGACAAAGGACTAATAACAAGAATCTATCTAGAACTCAAAAAATCAACAAGAAAATATCAAACAACCCCCTCAATCAATGGGTGAAGGATGTGAACAGAAACTTTTCAAAAAAAGACAGAATGGTCAGAAAACATATAAAAAGATGCTCAACATCTCTAATCATTGAGGAAATGTAAATCAAAACCACAATGAGATACCACCTAACTCCAGTAAGACTCGCCTTTTTCAAAAAATCCCAAAATAACAAATGCTAGTGAGGATGTCAAGAGACAGGAACACTCTTACACTGCTGGTGGGACTGCAAATTAGTGCAACATCTGTGGAAAAGAATTTGGAGATATCTAAAAGAGCTAAAAATAGAAATACCATTTGATCCAGCAATAGCACTATTAGGCATCTACCCAAAGTAACAAAAGTCATTCTATAAGAAAGACATCTGCACTTGAACGTTTATGCCAGCACAATTCACTATAGCAAGGATGTGGAAACAATCGAAGTGCCCATCAATCCATGAGTGGATTAATAAAATATGGTATATGTGTACAATGGAATACTACTCAATCACAAAAAACAACGGTGATCTAGCACCTCTTATATTTTCCTGGATAGAGCTTGAGCCCATCCTCCGAAGTGAGGTATCACAAGAATGGAAGAAAAGGCACCACTTGTACTCGCCATCAAACTGGCACTGACTGATCAACACTAAGGTGCTCACACAGTAGTAATATTCTTTGGGGGTTGGAGGGTTGGAGGGTTGGGGGTGGGTAAATGCACAACTTTAGGGGAAAAGGCACGTCTCAAATCATGGTTGGGATGTGGCAAAGTGATAACATGTAACCAAAATATTTGTACCCCCATAATTTCATGAAATAAAAAAAAAGAATTTTTTGTGGTTTTGGTCACAGCCCTGAAAGTGAAAAAAACAAAACAGAGGTTTATATTGTTAGTAACCTCATAGCTCCAGAGATTGTACAGGAAGGAATAAAGACTCATCATATTAATTTTAACTTTAAATACACCAGAATTACTAATAGCCTATCTTATGTCAGTAATTAAGAGTATTTCTGGAGTCATTAAGATTCTGTACATACCATTTGCTATACACAGAGGGGAAAATTGTCCTAAATATTTCCATCCTACACTGTTAAATCCTACACTGTTAAATACTGGCTGTTGAAGTAAGAAGAGAGGGGACTACGTACTGTTTCCAGCTGGGAATCCAGACAGAAGAGAGACACATATTACTGGCAGGGATGGACTGAGACCTATTGGACTCCTGTACCTGGATGTACCCTTGGGCTGTGCTAGTCCCTGGCTTTAGGGCAAGTTATACAGTTATCCTTTTCTCTTTCCTAAACCACTTCGCCTTCTCTTACCTTCTCCCTCCCCAGCTAGGCAAGAGCACAATTGATGGAACAGAATACGGCACAGACAGAAGATGGAACAGAAGGTGGCCCGGTGGGAAGCCCGTCTCATCTCAGGACAGACCTGCACTCCTGTGCAGACGTATACATTCAGAGGCGCTTCAGACCTGCAGTCGCACACTCTAGGGTCACATGGCCAGCAAGCACTTCAGAGTTTCTTCTCTGAAAACAGCTTCCTGCCCACATAGAAAGCCTGGCTTCTGACAGTGGAGACAAAACATTCTCCCATTCCCACCCAGCCCAAACTTCCTTGAGGGGGAGGTTACCCACAGTGACTATTCCTGACTCGCACACACCCTTCTGAGAGGTAAGGATGTAGAAAGTGAATACCACCATTCCTTAGGAAGTTTTCATCAAAAATGAATTACAGAGCACATACCCATACACATACACACAGGCATATACACACATACACATGTACACACATACACGTGCACACACATACATACACAAACATACGCACACATGTACACATATACACTCACATACACAGTTTTTAGGGTTTTGTAAAGGAAACAAAAACTGATAGTATATAGGACCTAAGATCAGCTGACCTAATACTGTGGAAGAAAATGAAAATGTGGATTTTCTGAGTCAAATAACATCACAAACAGTCACATGATGACTAAGGGCAAGGTAACACCCAACAGGAAGTTGTGGACTCTGTAAAGTATTGCTCTGGGCTTTGCCCCAAACACAACTAAAAATAGGTCGATTTAACTCCTGAATAGAGGGCTGCATTGTGAAAACAGCTGAAAATTGACTCCTCAATGTCATCTGCTCGTTATTTTCCTACTGCATCACACTTCACTAATATGTTAATAGGACACACTGTGACCAGAATAGTGTTAAAGGTTATACCAATCCCAAGGGGGGCAGCACAGAAATTAGACTATGTGGCCATTAGTCCTGGCTTTGACAGTCAAGTGGCATGACCAAGTCACAACCTTACATTTAGCTTCTTCATTTACACAAAAATAAATTGAAAAATTGTCATCATGTATACCTTGAGAATTAAGTGAGCTATCAACCAAGGTAGTAGATGAAAATAGTTTCATAAATATCAAAGGCTATAGAGACATGAGGTATTTGTAATAGCTATTATCCATTTCATTAGCCTGAGAAATAAAATAAGATCATATTTCTCTTTAATAATCAATAGGAGTCTAGTCCTTGTCTCAGAATAAAGGTTATCTCTCTCCATCACACAGTAGTTTTGATTATAAGTATCAGTAAGTTCTAGTCATTCTGACTTCACCACTACAGCTGAAACCCTGGAAGTCACCTAGAGGTTCCTGGAAACCACCTTGAAGTCAGCAGAACTCCGCAGCCGAATGCAAAACACAAACTCACCCTCCCTCCCACCCTAAAACTGGCTGCCTTGGAATAGGTCACCAATACCCAAGGTAAGTGCATCTTAGATCACAACCCATGTGTTCTAACTGCTCAGAGTCAACTGCTCCTTCTAGATAATCCCTCTCTTTCTACCGAAGTTATATTTGAATATAATCCTTGAAGCCAAATTCTGCAAGCAAGTTAGTATATACAAAAAAGCCTGAGTCCAGAAACTTGATCTCACCCTCAAAGAGGAGGAGTCAGGATTTCTTTGCATCCCTAGAGAGCGGAGGCTGGCCTGGTGGAGAACAGAAGCAGGGAGAGTAAGGCGGGCTGCAGCGGGCAGGCGTCAGCTCACACGGGATCTCACAGGCTGTGGGAAGGATTTTGGTCTTCATCTTGTATAATAGGGGAAACAACCAAAGAGTTTTCAACAAGGGAGTGACAGGTCATACTTATACTCAGAAAATATAAATACAGCTGCAAATCAGAGATCAGCCTTGATGACTTAAGAGGCTTTTGTAATCTCTCTGATAACAGATGATGCTCGCCTAGATGAAAGTGTTTGGAGGGGATAGGAGAAGTAAATATACTGGAGACATTTAGCAGGCAATATCAGCAAGACTTGGGGAAAGATTAAATTTAGGGAGTGAGAGAGGAAGAGAGCTCATGAATGACTCAAATTTCTGATATGCAATTGGCCTTGTGGTAGTGCCCCTTGCTGAGATCAGCAGAGCAAAAGCAAGGGTTAGTGTTGAAGGTTACACATTCAGTCATGCCAATGCTGAGTTTGACTCTTGATTGTAATGATTTCTTTGAGATGGAATAGCTGTTATGGAAGAGGGGGAAAAGTAATGGATAGTGGACATTTTCTAAGAGGGCTAGGATATAGGCTATGAGGTGAGCTGGACCCCTCTTATATGCATAACTAGGGGGAAGTTGAAAGGGCAGCTGCAGATATAAATAGCTTCTTGGTTCTGGCTGAGGGAAGGTAAGAGTTTCCAAATGATGAATTTTATTTTCTTTTGGATGCAAAAAATAGACTCACCTGTAGAGAATGAGGTAGGCAGTAAAAAACATGAAAATATAGAAGATTTGAAATAATTCTTGAAACTTAAAAAAATATGTTGGCCAGAGGAAAAAAGTATAGTGTTGGGCAAATTAAGGTCAGGTGGTGCTTTTATAAGAAAATTAGGGCTTACAGAGAGTTATGATATAGAGTACACTGTCAATGAAGTTGTGGACCATGGGGCGGAAATGTAAATATCTCCATCTATTTATCTATCTATATGTATGTGTCTCCTGGATCAAAAAGGAAAAGAAGAAACAACTAATGGAGAGAAAAGTAGGAAATAGTTGAATACTTATGCTGAAAGAAAAAAAAAAACTGTGATCAGAGAAGGGGTTATCTGAGGTAGTATTTAAAATTAGGATAACAGATTTAAACCTAAGGCATGAAACCATAAGAATTCTAGAAGAAAATGTTGGAAAAACACTTACAGACATCAGCCTAAGCAAAGAATTTATAAAGCAGACCCCAAAAGCAATCCTAGCAACAACAGAAAACAACAAATATAGCAACAATCATAGCAACAACAAAAATAGATAAATGGGACCTAATCAAATTAAAAAGCCTCTGCAGAACCAATGAAAAAATCATTAGAGTGAATAGACAATCTACAGAATGGGAGAAAATATTTGCATGCTATATATCTGATAAGGGCTAATAACAAGAATGTATAAAGAACTCAAGCAAATCAGCAAGAAAACAATCAAACAACCCCTTTAAAAAGTGAGCAAAGGACATGAACAGAAACTTTTCAAAAGAAGACAGACTAATGGCCAACAAACATATGAAAAAATGCTCAACATCTCTAATCGTTAGAGAAATGCAAATCAAAACAACGTGATATCACTTAACTCCAGTGAGAATGGTCTTTATCAAAAAATCACCAAACAATAAATGTTGGTGTGGATGCGGAGAGACAGGAACAGTCATACACTGCTGGTGGGACTGCAAACTACCACAACCTCTGTAGAAAGTAGTATGGAGATACCTAAAAGAACTAAAAGTAGAACTACCACTTGATCTAGCAATCCCACCACTGGCTATTTACCCAAAGGAAAAAAAGACATTTTATAAAAATGACATCTGCACTCAAATGTTTATAGAGACACAATTCATAATTGCAAAGATGCGGAAACAACTCAATTTCCCATCAATACATGAGTGGATTAATAAAATGTGTTATATGTATAATGTGGATTACTACTCAGCCATAAAAATATGGTGAACTACCTCTTGTATTATCCTGGATAGAGCTGGAGCCCATTCTTCGAAGGGAAGTCTCACAAGAATCGAAAAACACCACATGTATTCACCAATTAATTTGGTACAAATTGATCAACACTTATGTGCACATATGGAAGTAACATTCATCGGGAATTGGGCAGGTGGGAGTGGGAAGAAGGGATGGGTAAATTCACACCTAATGGGTGTGGTGCGTGCTGTCTGGGGGATGGGCACATTGTATCTTTGTCTCAGGTGGTGCAAAGGCAATTTATGTGACCAAAGTGCTTGTATCCCTGTAATATTCTGAAATAAAAAAGAGAGATAATTTTAAAAAAAGAAAATTAAGAACGAAGAGAGATAAGGAAATCTTGAAACCGTTTAGGGGTTTTGGGTGTCAGAGAAAAATTGCCAGGATTAAATGTATATTGTGTACAGTGTGCTCAGATATTAAATGAAGGAATAATCACAATTTACCATCATTCCTTAAAAGTGGTTAGTAAGTGATTTGAAATTTTATTCTCAAGTGAAAAGGGTTCAACTTGAAAAATTCACACAATTTTCAGGAATAATTCTCTTTATATTGCTGAGGTTTCACATAAAATAATTTTAAAGAGGTAATAGGCCAAAGTAAACAGACTTTTTATTCTCTTTTAAATAACACATTTTTATCACCACTACATACCTTCCCTGCTTTTACTGACTTTATATATTGGAATTAGGGAAGTAAACATTTTGAGCAACTTTAGCAATGCTAAAAGTACTGAATTTGAAAAGGAAAGGAAGGAAGCAATTACCCCTTTTGGTGTATTCCATGCATTAGCTGTAATTTCCATTCCCCATTTTCTGAAAACTCACGTCTGTACCATTTATGGGGAAAAGCAAGTCAGACTTGCCGCAATCAACCAAACATTCCAATTCAAGTCACTCTGGGAAGAATTTCAACTCAGAACACACTGCAGAAATTTTCTACTGGTTTAAACATACCCACTAGTGGACATAGCATTCAGGGTAGCTTGAAAAATAAATTATAATTTGATAACTCAGAACACTAGACACAAAGTAAAATTACTACTAAGGCAGTCCTTTATAACACTCATATGTATGCTAATATTTGGAGTAGGGTACATAAAAAATGTTTCCAAAAAGCTATTCAATAGATTGCAGAAAAAGTAAAACCTAGCTTATTTCTTAAATTTGTATTTGTAAAAAAGAAATTTATTTTAAAAACGTAATAGTATATAAAACAATTGATTTATTGAAACAATGTCGATGCAAAGTTTCAGACTTACCAAAGTATCAGAGATTATTACACTGAGAGTTTTAAAACTTTTAAACAAATAAAACTAATTATAACTAGAGCTGTAGTTTAAAGTTCTTCTTTATAATTTCCATTTTCTCATGTACTCAAGTAAATGTTCCAAATCTTGCTGTCCTCACCACAGTTGTCTTTTTTAAATGACAAAAAATTTAAATTTCCTGAGCCATTCCATTAGAAAACATATCAATCCTTGAATTTATTTTTTTAATTAAAACATGTACCAAGTGCTAAAATCCCAGCATCAATGACCATTTTAAAGAGTATCAGGAAATAACTATTTTGGAGACACTGTTTTCACCATGCTTTGTCTGGCAAAAAACTTTCAAAGATCCTCCAAAGTTCGGGAGATCAAACTTCTTTCACTCAACCGTATTTAGTAAGTGTCTGCTATATGCCGCCCCCATCCTTTTGTGGACAAGGTCAAATGGAGAGGGAAGCCTGCAAAGACACAGAGCCTCAGGGCCATGTTGGAAAGGTGTGCCCAGTGCTTTGGGAATAGAAAGACACTGAGGAGTCTCTCTGTCTGGAGGGTAGGAAAATTCTACTCTCAGGGTTCCAGAAAAGCCATTTCTAACTTCACCAAATAGTCACCTGTTATCATAAAACAAATTTAGTCTATTCAGAGTTCTCAGGATTAGGGACTTTCTAAGGTTTGTCTGAACAATATATTCAGCACCATAAATGCTTAAATTAAACATTCAACACTAATTAACTCTTGGCAATAAAATAATCAAATATGACGTCAGAGAAATTTTAAAGTGCTTTAGGCCAGGCGAGGTGGCTCATGCCTGTAATCCTAGCACTCTGGGAGGCCAAGGTAGGAGGACTGCTTGAGCTCAGGAGTTCAAGACCAGCCTGAGCAAGAGTGAGAGCCCTATCTCTACTAATAATAGAAAAAATTAGCTGGGCATGGTGGCGCTCACCTGTAGTCCCAGCTACTCTGGAGACTGAGACAGAGGGATCCCTTGAGTTTGAGGTTGCTGTGAGCTAAGCTGATGCCACGGCACTCTAGCCCAGGCAACACAGTGAGGCTCTGTCTCAAAATAAATAAATAAATAAATAAATAAAATGCTGTTACAAAATTTAAAAAGATAGACATCATTTTCAATAATTGGAAAACAGTACTTTAAACTGTAACAAAATGAACATGCAAAGTAAAAACCGTAATTGAAGAAAAATTTCAAATGTATTATAGCTCTCAGCATCTTTCCCATTCTGATGTCATAGAAATCTTAATGCAAATAAGTCTAAAAATGCTATTTATGGAAACTACTTATTTATAATCTTGCTTCTTTAGCTGCATATTCAAACTGAGTAACAATGAACTTAGCTATTCCAGATCATAAATATATGTTTTATTGTTATTCCTCCCTATTTAACAATATTGAAATTGACATGTCTTACATTTTACATGCAAATTAAGAATTTGTTTGCTCTACTAAGTTATAATAAATATGAATGTGAAGAAAATAGAAAAGAGAGTACTTGTCTTTAAATTTTTATTCATAACATTGAAATTTCAAGATGCAAACCATAAATCAAAATACAAATTACAATCCCAGAGGTAGCTTTAGGAAATGTGAAAGGAAAGTACAAAAGACAACAACATTCTGCATATGCAAGCAATGTTTTTGCTTAGAAAGCAACTAACAAATTATTATTGAAATATAGTGATGAGATCATCTTTCTAGTCATTTCATGAATATTGCTTACACAGGTACTAAAGATATTGAAAAAAACTGAAGATAAGTAAAAATTAAAATCTTCACAAGATTAACATCTTAGCACTAACTACCACATTAGCACAGAAATCAGTATATAAAGCAAAATATGGTAATTAGCATAAGAGAAAAATAAATATATGACTGTACAAATGGACTAGAGAGTATGTTCATTTGGAATATATCCAACAAGACTTAAGAAAGGCAAGACTCAAGCTGAAATGTGAATGAAGAGTAGAATATGCTATGTTTAGCTAACTAATTAAGTAACAAGTCATTCATTTAGGCTAATAGGGAAATATTGAGGCCTGAATTTCAGTCTTTCAGAGATTAATATTTATTGATTTTTTGACATTCAAAAATAATCTCCCTCTAAAAGGAATTGCTTCTCATACAATTCATCCACATAACAAAAAGCACTTGTTCACCATAAATCTATTGAAATAATAATAAAAAAAGAAATTGCTTCTCCACTTTCTTTAAAAGAAGGCATTAAACACAGTTTAACTTGCAGATTATATGACACAATTTGTATTGTTATAATTCCTTTCTCTATTTACTTTTGACCTCCAGGAGATGATCTACTTCTAACTGTACCTCTTTTTTATGGGTAAAGAAATAAGAGAGTGGCCCCACCCAGAAGATGGCGGATGAGAAACACCGCCAGACAGACTGTCTCTGAAGAAAAGACAGATTCTAGAAGAAATTAGAAGAAAGAAGCAAGAAGATGAGCCTACATCGGATGAGGGTCGGCAGGAGGAGTACCTGAGACCACGGGAGACTCCACGGGAGGAGGTCGCGGAGGAGAACTGGAGGCTGGGACCCCCGGAGCAGCCCCGAGACCAGCGGGAAGGGGAGGTGGATCTGCCGTTTCCCCTCCCCTGCATCCCGGACTGCTGGTGGGTCCCCAGCAAGCGGAGGGACCTGCGGACACCAGCCCAGCGACGACCACCACCAGTGAGCGGTAAGCCAGTAGCGGACGCGGCACCAGGCTCCCAACTCCCTCGGGCACCTCCGTGTGCACAGACCCGAGCCGCGCGGCAGACGCCATATTGCCTCCTCCTCCCCTCCCCCGACCCTCCCCGCGGCTGCCCAGAGAGACAGAGAGACAATATAGCCACCAGCCGGAGGCACCTCCAGGGAACGGGACCTTTCCTTTTGGGGCCCTATAACAGCTGACTAAGGGGAACTCAGACTGTGAGCTCTCTGCCCGCCAGCCCTCCCAGGTGCTGCTGGCACGGTGATCCCAGGAGAAC
>VSMD01043583.1:0-39681 GCA_008750895.1 Mirza zaza
ATGCCTCATGCCCAACTCTCTGGGACCCCTTCCTTCTTCAATGTTGACATCAGTTTTATCTACAAGGGGAGAAATTATAAAACACACACGTACATACGCACACATATTTAGGTCAAAAACTCTGCAGTAGCCACAAAGCTAACATATCATGTAGAATGTTCATATAGTTTATCATCCAAATAAGCCCAAACATTTTTAAGAATGAAACAGTGCATTATTAATAGTTATCCTGGGACAATAAGCATTAGCTAGAGCTCCCTTGAGCAATTCAGTCTATATCATCCTATTGTCTCTGTACTGACTTATTTTTATATTTCTGTATTTGTTACTTACATTGTTAAAAAATTAAAATAATCCATAAAGGTAAATATAGAAGTGTGTTTCTCCCACTCCTAAGTCCATTTGCCTTTTTCTACCCCTTGCCAGCCTCCATCCCTACTAGAGGAAACCACTTTCATTAGTGTGTCTTACATTCCTCAGTTTTACTTAATGCAAAACTGAGCACCTATAAATATTCTTATAGACCCCTGGAGATCTTTCCATATCACTGTGGAAGATGCCTCCCCATTTTGGCAAACAGCTCCGTGGTGTTTCCATTGTTTGTTTAACTTAACAAATCCCCCATTGAAGGGCTCTTCAATTGCTTCCAATCTTTTGCTATTACGAAAAGCAGAACTATAGTGAATAACTTGTGTATACATCATTTCTTATGTACGTGTATACATATCTGCAAGATGAATTCCTAGAAATAGAACTACTGGGTCAGTGCAAACAGATGTATATTTAGCCTAAGCATTCCTCATTTTTCATCCAAAGTATGATAATTTTAATTTTATATGTATTATTAAAAAAGTTTACTTGCAACAACCTCTCCAAAAAAGTGTGTATTTAAATCTCTGGAATTTTGTCAATCTGAAAAGTGAGAAAAGTATCTTAATGTATTTTAAAATTGCATGTATTTTATTATAAGTTGGATTAAATATCTTGTCATATGTGTAAGAGTCCTTGTTTTATAAATGGATATTGTTGGGTCTGTTTGCCCCACTTGCAATTAAGCATCTTAAGTAAAGAAAGTATATTTTATGGATCTCATATTTTCCCTGGTATAAGGTATGGGGAACAGCAAGTGTTCAATGAATATATTTAATTAATGAATAACAGATTCAGGGTGATTTCCTCATACTATTTTAGTCGTACTTTATATAAGTTTTTCTAACATTTGGATCACATTTTTTCCTTATAAAGTAATACTACACATAAATATGTCCATAATAGAACATTTAAACCAAAAATTTTAAAATCAGTTATATTAATAAAATTATTTTAAAAAATTATCTATTTATTTCTAATTATTTCTCAAACATAGGCTTTTAAAAAATATTGCCAATCATATTACGAGATGCTGACACATGTGAAATCCTGCTTTCTTCACTTAACATTGTAACACTTTTAGTTGTCTCTCTTGATAAACCATGAATTTCTTTACAGAGATAACAGGTGTTTCTCTCTCTCTCTCTCTCTCTCTCTTGCTCCATTTCTAGCACAGAATAAATGTTAAGTGAGCACTGTACTGGAAGAGGATGTCAAGAGAAGAAAATAAACAATTTCCATAGCTAAGTAAGGCCCCAAATTAGAACACTCCAATTTTTATTTTATCTTGGTGCTACTTTTAATTTACAAACCAGTCATCCCTCATTATATACAATGGTAAAATTTAGCATATGTTTCTGCATTGATTTTGGTTTATGTGTAATTTTCTTGCAAATGGGCATTTGTGCCACTTTGATTGTTTTCTGAAGGCAAGTATATAGCCATTATAATATGCTCATTTAATGCTAGGCCAGGATGATACACACCTGGGCACTACAAAGCAAGGGGGAGATCTGTGAGAAGATGTCTTATAAAATCTATAAATAAAGCTGCAATCAGAAATGTTTTGGTACTTGGAACTATGAGGGATCCAGTAATTTTGCCAAATGGCAGATGCAACCAGTCATCTTACAGAAAGGACAGGTGTTTTCAGATAAAGCAGAAACTAAGCTTCAGACTGAAAAAGACTGAATGGGAACCTCTAATTGCCAAGCATCTGAGAATTTTTTACTCAAAGAGAGATTCTTCCAATATTGAGGTTATATTAATTTTTCTTTCTTTTTTTTAGGGAGCACAGTTTATTAAATTTTATATATCAGTAAATAAATTCAGATATAAATATGCATGCTACTATACAAAACTGAGATTCCATTTTTAAAAAGATTGATAAATTCAACTACATATAACTCAAAACTTTCTACATGAAATAAAATCTCTTAAAGACAAGTAAACTGAGACAAATGGTAGCTATTTATACCACCATAAAGCACAAATATCCTTTAAATATACATAGAAACTTTAAATCAGTAGAAAAAGATCAATGATTCAATAGCAAAACAGGTAAAAGGATAGGAACAGATAATTCTCTTGAAGATACACAAAAAGCTGTTCATTATGTCTTCCTCTGGAAAAGGGCATCCAGTATCTGGGAGACCAGAGGGGAGGGATAAATTATGCCACATTGTATATACTTGTTTACCTCCTGAATTTGGAACATTGTATATTTTCCCCTATTAAGATAGATTAACAACATAACAAAAATATTCACTCATACCACAATCCCATTGGGTGTTCTGCTTGAAGTTTTTTTCTTTTTGTTTTTATTACCTCATATTATGGGAGTACAAATATTGTTAGGGTTACATATATTGCCCCTGCCCCCCCTCCCCACCCCGCTATGCCAGAGCTTCAAGCGTGCCCAGCCTCCAAGTGGTGCTCATTGCACCCACCATGCAAGTGCATACCCTTTCCCCGTTCCACCTGTCCACCTCCCAATAACAGATTTTTTTTTTTAGACATTTTGGTTACAATGTGTATCTTTGCCTCTCCCTAAAAAGGGAGAGAGGTAATCCCTTCCCCCCCACAATGCTCACCACATCCTTAAGATGTGGATCTCTCCCCCCCAAATCCCTGTTGAACACTACCATTTTTTGAGCACCATAGTTTTAGTCTGTCAGTACCAATTTGATGGCGAGTAGGTGTGTAGCCCATTTTCCAGGTCTTGTGTAGTCTCGCTTTGTATTATGGGCTTAAGCTTAATCCAGGATAGCATAAACGGTGCTAGCTCACTGTCGTTTCTTAGGATTGAGTAATATTCCATTGTGAGCATATACCACATTTTAGTTATGCACTCATGAATTGGCAGGCACTTGGGTAGTTTCCATGACCCTGCAATAGTGAATTGTGCTTATATTACTTTCTAACATAAAGCTCCCAAAACCAAATATTTCTTTTTCCTGTTGCTTAAACAATTTAAGCACTTGCAGGAAGATTTTCCAGATTGATCTGAAGAGACACAGTTGTTTCCTCTAAATGGATATGACCTGCATGCAAATCTTTCCTGATTAATGTTCTGACATCCAGTTTAATTTTGATATTATCATGTTTTTTGTCTCTTATTTGTAAATATTAAAACACATTTGTATCTACAAATAATGCAAATCCATTACTCTCCAATGGATTAATACATTCAATGTATTATTTATATGTCCTCTATATCCATCTAGTACATGTTTATGTATAGTGCCCAGTTGAGGTCAGAGTTCATGTCCTGACTATAGGACATTTATGAAGATGGTGCTGATAGAGATAAAAATGAAAGGGATGATGAAAAACTGGATAAACATTATGTGAATGTCCCATGTAATAATAATACGGTGTGGAATAAAATTATACTAATGGTGTTGGTTTAGAATAGCACTTGGCACATAGCAGGTATTTGACAATGATCAAATCAATGAATAAATGATGGTGTGGATGGTGCTTGTAGTGGTGGGGATGGTTGTCGTGGAGACATAAATAGTCAAAGTAGATGTGACGGCGCTGATGTTTTCCATACCATGGTAGGGTTAGTAATGGACAGAACTGATGATTGACTCTTCCCTGGTCGTCTGTATGACCAAACAGAATGGAGTGAAGATAAAGCTGATTGAGAAGTTTCCCTGCAAAACAATTCTTAAGATGGAACTTACTTCTGATGTGCTCAAGGAGTTATTCGCCATGTATGCACGAGGATATACAAGTTGGATCTTCTATCCTCATAAAAGGCTACACGAGACATGCAAAACTTCGAGTGGCCCAGAATAGGCAATGTCCCTAAATTCTAAAGACTGACAGTGAGGACTGCAGAGTTGAGAAAAGTCATTTGAGAAGTAGAGCTGCTCTGCTTCCCTTCCCTGCACCCAACCTACTGCCCCAGAGGAGCCCTTGCTGAAAGCTTGGCACACTGAGCAACTGCAGGGAACGCACAGCAGGGAGCCCCTGGGAGTCCAGCATCTCCAGGAACATGAAATATAAGTAGGGCAGCGTCCTGGGACAGAAAGGATGCTGAGGCGGATGCTATGAGTTTTAATGCCATCAAAACAGTCAGGTAATGTGCAGGGGTGGTGCAGAAAAGATGAGAGTAACTGAAGAAAAGAATTAAGGGCTTTGATCTTTGCTGTTTTAGGTTTATTAGAGTGTGGGAGGAAAACTGAAGTGATGTTGTTGATGCCCCTCAAAACCCTTAACCATTTTCTAATGACTTTAGGGAAACATAAATTTTCTGTGGCTTGAGAGTCTTAGAATACCACTGTTTAAATCTTTCTTTATTTTAGAGAACAGGAAGCTGAGGTTACAAAAGAAGGGCTGTACACGACGTGAATTGCCAGGTAGTGGTAGAGCAAAATCCCACAGCCAAACCCCTGACTTCAGAGAAGACCTTTTTCTAATATACTATAGGCCTTCTTGCTTGGGGGTCCTGACCTCAGGGTTTTACATGCTGGTAATTCCTGGCACATGCCTCTCTCTTTTGGGGATCATCTTAAAAGGCACAAAGTATCTTCCGGGTAAATTTTCATCAGGTGCCAGGAACCGAGATTTCAGAGATTGTTCTCAGAACTTGTAGATTTCTTTCGTTTCCCATTTCTTCTACTTCTAGTCCTTACCAGAATGATCTGTGAACTCTAGAGAGGCTTCTTGAAAGAGGCCTCAACAGTCACTTTCAGGAAATCTTTCCTCCCTTCTCCACAGCCCAGTATCCCTGGTTATTTTTTCATTGGAAACTGTAGGAGGAACAGTGGTAGGAATTTTCTCTCTTTCTTGTTATTTGATGGTGGAGCAGAAGATAAATCCAGTTGCCTCAGTCTCTGGAGCCCAAGATTACAACATAGAAAAGGATTAAATTGGGATCTTGGGTTCCAGCCCTGTCACCAACAGACTATGATATGGGGCCAACCATTTGTGCTTTTGGGGCTGCAGCTCCTCCATTTTAAGGGGAGGAGCATTGGTTAGATAATGTCTAAGTTCCTTTAAGGGGCTCACATTTGATGCTCTTGGTACTAGGAAAATGTTCTGAATCAAGGAAAAAACTTGAAGTAGTTCATATGCTCTCTTTACCCCTTTACTCTAGGAATCATGGATCATGTCAACCATACCTGGACCCAGAGTTTCATCCTTGCTGGTTTTACTACCACTGGGACCTTACGACCTCTTGCTTTCTTGGGGACCCTGTGCATCTATCTCCTTACTCTTGCAGGGAACATGTTCATTATTGTCCTGGTTCAGGCAGATTCTGGACTGTCCACACCCATGTACTTCTTTATCAGCGTCCTCTCTTTTGTAGAGGTCTGGTATGTCAGCACCACAGTGCCCACACTGCTGCATACCTTGCTCCATGGGTGTTCACCCATCTCGTCAGCTGTGTGCTTTATCCAACTGTACATCTTCCATTCCTTGGGTATGACTGAATGCTACCTGCTGAGTGTCATGGCGCTGGACCGCTACCTTGCCATCTGCCGCCCTCTGCACTACCATGCACTCATGAGCAGACAGGTCCAGTTATGGCTAGCTGGGGCCACCTGGGTGGCTGGCTTCTCAGCTGCACTTGTACCAGCCAGCCTCACTGCCACTCTGCCTTTCTGCTTGAAGAGGGTGGCCCATTACTTTTGTGACTTGGCACCACTGATGCAGTTGGCATGTGTGGACACAGGCTGGTACGCTCGAGTCCATGGGGCAGTGATTGGTTTAGCCACTGGGTGCAACTTTGTGCTCATTTTGGGACTCTATGGAGGCATCCTGAAAGCTGTGCTGAAGCTGCCCTCAGCTGCCAGCCGTGCCAAGGCCTTTTCCACCTGTTCCTCCCACATGACTGTGGTGGCACTTTTCTATGGTTCTGCCTTCACAGTGTATGTAGGCTCACCTGGGAGTCGATCTGAGGGCACAGACAAGCTTATTGCCTTGGTGTACGCCCTGCTTACTCCTTTTCTCAACCCCATCATCTATAGCCTTCGCAACAAGGAGGTGAAGGAGGCTGTGAGGAGGGTCACTGACAGGATTGGGACTATTTTGAGGGAGCCCTGATGTTCCATCTGTTATAACCCAGCTTCTTGGTAACTGTGAGAATCAGCTGGTTGGTTAGTCAATTATCTGGTCAGACAAACATGCTGCACATAACCTCTCCTGGATTAATCAGAGCTGAAAGATGTAGAAAGAAAGGAGTAATGGTCTCTGATCCCAATGGGGAGGAAATGCCACAAAGGAGGAAAAAATTGACACAGAGCAAGAGTTTTAGCTGAATTTATGACAGACAGTGCAGTACTGAAAGAAAAAAGTTGAGCTAAAGCTAGGAGTGGCAGCTTTACTCAAGATAGGATTCCTGGAGAAAGGGTAAGGAGGTGGAAAACAAGGTTGGCAACAAGGAGACTGAAATTATAGTTTGTGTAGTTTCAGATGTGGAGCAGTGAGCCATGAGCAGAAATCTTGTCAGTTTGTGGAATCCAGTGATTCTGGGTTATCATGGGACCCAAAGTAGCTTAATGGAGGAAAGAACTATCAGGGCAGGTGGCTGAAAGCTAGAGATAATAATTTACTTTCTTATGGGGCAAGAGTAGGGTATTGGAGATGAGGGTGTTGTCAGAGTTCTCTTCCAATGTCAAGGAATACACCTTAAAAATGATGTGGAGCATATGTAAAAAAAGAAGCAGCAAACAAACAAATGAAAAACTTTGCAAATTATATATATAAAGTACACATACAAAATAAAGTTGAGAGTAAAAATAGAAAGCAGGGATAAAAGCTCTGATCACATCCTATCACCTCTTTTCTCCCTAGCTCCCCTGTCATTTCTTCTGCTGAGCAGGGTTTTAAAATTAATTAAGTTCAATCTCCATACTTTGATGATGTATGAATTGAGGGCCAAGTACCTGTTAAAGGACAGCCAGATAATTATTGAAAAAAAAAAGCAGGAGCAAAACCTTTGCAGAGACTAGGTACTGCATGGGCCTTGAATATTTTCCAATTTTCTCATTAATACATATTTCACTGGTGGAAACCAAATCAATTACTTTTTGTATGTCTGTCTATGCTAGCAACAGTAATAGCTATTTTCAAATGTTTTTAATGTAATCTCCATAATATCCTACTGAAGAATGAGAAATATCCCAATATTTACATAGTAAAATTAGAAACATTGTTGGACTTACTGTAAAGAGACATGAATTCAACCCTAGACCCACTCCAGCTGGCTGGGTGACCCTGGCAAGACTCATTCTCTCTGTCCGCAAAATAAAAGGACAGCAGGGAGGTGACAGCCCCCATTCCTTCCTGCTTAGAGAGTTTGATTCTATAACTACAACACTTAAAGAAAGCGGGACCTAAATCAGGTTCCAATTGGTAAGATCTGAATATCCAGGGCAGGAAGGGAAAGGCGTTGGTTCAAATTCAAATTTTGCCCTATTTTATGTGATCTTTGACAAAAAAATAACTTCTCTCTTACCTAAATTTTGTTTTCTTTAAAAAATCTATAGCAAAGTGTTTTAAAGTTAACTTAAATAACACATACTAAGTGTTCAATAAATAAGGTAGCCTCATCATCCCAGAGACAGGACAGTGTGGTGGCTAGGGCATGTACTTTGAAGGCTTTCTGCTTGTGTTCAAACATTAATTCTACTCTTTACTTGTTGTGTGCCTTATGCGATACACTTACCTTCCCCCATACCTCAGTTTCCTTATATGTAAAATGGGGACAATAATATAATTTTGAACACTATTTAAATATTAATCATTATTACGTCAAAGTTTTTCCACATCCATTTCTGTAGTGGGGATTTATTTCCTTGAGAACGCTTACTTTTACACAGATCTCACATTTTTTACTATGTGTGGGATCAGTAGACTTGGTAACATTCAGAATGAAACCTCTCTTTTTAAACTAAGTATCCAAAGTAATCTTTGCATAACCTGAAGAGTAATCCCTGCTTTCATGCTGTTTATCTAAAGGCAAGGTGCAATAAATACTTCATCCTGCTGGCCTGCCCCGACTATTGCTCTTAGGCTCCTATCCCTTCTCTCGTTTTGCACCTCACTTCACACAGACTACTCTTTTTGCAGGAGCGGTTGTGGGCACAACAAAGACTCAATTTTGCCCTGCGGTGGCAGCGCTAAGGAAGGGCTCAAAACTGCTTGTCCTTGAAATGGCTTGGGTTACATTAATTAATAGCTCTGTGGCTCATCATAGTAATAATAACAACTATAATTATTGTAACATAATAATATGATTAATTAATAATATCTGTGGAATGTATGCTGTGCGGTGATCATGGGGCACTTACAATCCTGTTTTGGAGATGTAAGTCATTATCTAGTAACTCAAGGCAGCCTATGCCTCACTATTAATTTCTACTACAGGGCTTGGTATTCACTCATATCTGAACAAATGAATGAATGGATGAATTAATTAATTCTTAAAAGTCAAATAAGTGCACTAGAGATTGAGTGCCCCACCTGCAACTCCACCAGGAGGTAATCTCTTAGATCCCTTGCCTTTTATTCTGTAATTGTTTCCTGTCTTGAAACCTCAGTAGGTTTTTCCCTTTAGAATACAAAGCTTAGGTGATCCTTAGCGCCGAGGTTCCCAGCAGAAATAAATAACAGATGTGCTGTGTCTCTGAATTTCCATCCCTAACACACGCACCTTGAAAGGGCGTAAGGGAATTAGAGTCCCTCTACTGGTTGCCTCTGGCAGTAAGCAGACTTTCTGTTCACCTTAGTGTGCCCTACAGATTTTTTACTTTTTACAAATGCTATGCTATGAAAAAAAAAAAAAAAAAAAAAACTACTTGAGAAGCGCACCTTGGTGTGTGACATATTAAGGTAAATGCCCGAGATAAGGCCTGACTTTTGTCCAATTCTTCCATTGTGACACCTGAGTAGTGACTGTAGTAGGATGGACAATAAGAAGCTGGGTCTAAAAGGCAGCATAATAAAACCATTTACTCTGTAGTAGCATGAAGGCTAACATGCTGTCATGTAGGATGTATACAGTTTATAGTCCAAACTCAAGTATATCAGAAAGCAAAAGGAGATGCTATAATATTAACGTACCCTGGGACATCAGATATAAACCAGAGTTCTCTTGGGCAAACAAGGACATATGACCACAATATATCACTTCACTTACATAGTTTTTTTTTTAATAGCTTATTTGCTTCAATAAATAATATACCTAAAGGCTTCAATAAACAAAGGAATCTAAACGGATTTACCTAAGAAGCCTTGTCCCAATTCCTTAAATATTTGTTCCTCTTTACTTCTCACCTCACCTTTAATCGTTTTTACCTGAGATTACAGTGTTTCTATAAGCGAACTACAGAAGATATATTTTATAATCCCGCATTCTTATGCATAAGGCACCAAAGTATAGAATTTGTTCTATCATCACTTTTATTTTTCTTAACAAGACATCTTGGAGATACTCCCATTTTCTTGCAGAGGGTATCATCTCATTTTTTAAAATAGTTCCATAGTATTTCATTGTGTGTTTAATTTAACTAACACTCTCTTGAAGGACTCTTGTGTTGATTTGAGTCTTTGGCCATTAAAATCAGAGCTACAATGAATACTTAGTACATACATCACTTCATATATGTGCATACACATTTAAAGAAGTGGGATACCTGGGTCATTTGTAATTTTGGTAAATATTGCTAACTCCTCATGCAATTTGGGTAAATATTCCTAAATTTTCCTCGCAAGGGATTATGCTGTTTGGTTCTCCCACCAACAGTGGATGCAATTGTGTTTCTCCATTGCAACTTCAATAAAGTATGTTTCAAAAAACATTTGGATGTTTCTAAATATAAAAACTGAGAAATGATATCTCATATCATAGTAGTTTCAAGTGCCAAATTTATCTTATATATGTATGCATGTTTCAACCTCACATTATGTGTGAGATTGAAATCTTTTCTTATATTTTTAAAAATGTATATTTTTAATATAATTGGCTTACTTGAGGGTGTGTCTCCCCCCACTCTACAGTAAACATCTTAAAGAAATGGACAGTGTTTTATGCATTTCATTTCCTCCAGTTCCTAAAATAAGGCCTGGTGCATAAAAGATATTTAAAAATATATTAAATAAATGAATTATTGTGATTTCCTCTATTTCTCACATTATTTTAGTGTACTTAATGTCATTTTTTCTAACCTCTAAATCATGTATTTTAAAATAATCTGCATATTAACATAGCACATTAAAAAATGTTTAAGTGAATATGATTTTAAAATTACTATAATCCTCTTCAAAACTATTTATCTATTTCATTTCTAATTTCCAGTAAACATATGCTGTTTTTTTCAAATAATAAGAATAATACCATGAATATTTGAACATGTTGAATCCTACTTTTTTTCACTTAAGTTTTTACCATTGATAATTTTAGATATCATCTTTGTCTGCAAATCTGAATTCTTTGATGGAATTATCAGGACTTGTTCTTTTCTCTCACTCCATTTCTGATACAGAATAAATGCTAAATAAGCACTCTCTACTGACAGGTGGTAACATGAGAGAGAAGAAAGCAAGCTCTTGGCTAGGCAAGGACCATATGTGGAAGCCTTAATCCTTTTGTATTCTGCACTAAAAACTGATTCTAGATAATCTCTATGATTCCTAAGCTCAGGTATTAATGTCACATTGATAGCCTTCTGAGGGATGGTGTGTGGGTATTATAATCCACACAGTTAATGGCAAGCCATCCAGATATACAAGTGGACAATACAAATGATGAGGAAAGTCTGTCTCAGAGTCTGGCTTACAAAAAACTAGTGTAGAAATACCAGTGAGATGTGATATATGGAAGAATAAAAACAAGTATCAAAGTGGCCACACTGAGAGCAGCACAATTATTCATTTGAGGAGTCTGTATAAATAGCTAATCTATACATCCATGAAATAAAAATGGAAATAAAGGGTGTTTAGGACTGTGGGAGATGCAGTAATGTAATGAGGGGCTGTTGCAACTAACCATCCTGGAGAAAGGACAAGTATTTCATAGGAAACATGATGTAGGCTGAGTTCTCATTAAGATCGAATGAGACGCTCAGATTGTTCAAGCACTCAAGAGACTCTTCCAATCCTGAAGTTACTTTAGAACTCTCAGAAGCAAATAGCTTCCTTTCCTTTGGCTCACAAATCTTCAGCTCCTGCAGGAAGCGTTTCTAATTTGATATGAGAACATACAATTTTTTTTTTCCATTTAATGTGATCTTCTTGTTAATCTTCTATGCTCCTCCTTATCTTAAATTTAATTTAGTAACTGCCTTGTACCAATGTCTGATTCTGAAAAATGGAGGTACATTTGGATCTATGAATGATTCAAATACCTTACTTCCAACAAATAAATGTTATTATTCCATTATATATCTGGACTCCATATCCATTCAAGTACACACTCAGAGATAGTAACTGGCTGAGATCTGAGCTCAGATGCTAATATCAGGATTTTGATGAAAATATTGAGGATGTGGATATAAATAAAAGTGATCAGGAAAAAGTGTATTACTCTCATGAGAATGGCCTGTGCAATAGTAATGGTGGTGGTGATGTAAGTAATAGAAAATCCTCTTAAACATGATTGTTATGAGCCTGCAGACTCATTATTGTGATGGTATTTTGTTGTTTACAGTCACAGAAGTGAAATATAATGCCAAAGTTTTATAAGGTAATTTATTCAGTTCTTTGACTCAGTTAGTGAACAAGTTACAAAATCTTTTTAAACTTTTCCCAGACCCTGATCAATTGTGGGAGAAATGAGGCTCAAGAAATCATCCAGAATCTTCTCAGATAAACCTTAACCATAAGAAAAGATTTTTATATTAATGAGAATGGGCATATCAGATCTACTAAATTAGAAACTTTGAGGATGTGGTCTAGTAATCTGTATTTTAACAAACCTCAGGATTATTTGGGTGCTAGTTAAGGTCTCAGAACTATTCATCTAATCTGGTGGTGAGATCAAGGGAGGAACTGCTCATGTGTTGCCCAGTTCTTTCCTTTGCTCTTCTCCTTGGGAGCCACCTGCCAAGTTTGTGAGTTCTGCTTTGCTTTCTGTCATGCAGTGGAAGGAGGTCTGTGGCTTTCCACGCTGCATAGGAGAACCACAGGAAAACTTGGGACACCCAATATCATACTAAGATGTTTGAAATCCCTCCTATGAGTAATTAAAATACCATGCAGATAAATCATAAGAAAATATATAAAATATTTGAAGACAATAATTAGCAAAACCTACCTAACAAAGGTATATAGTATACAGATGAACTTCAGGCACCAGTGGAATTAAACAAATGCTAGGACATAAAACCAGTCTCTCTATACAGTTAAGAAAATTAATGATATTAGTATCATATAGACTTCTGCTTCTAATAATGATAAAGTAGAAATAAATAGCTAAATTATAAATTTAACAAGTTCATGTATTTGATATTTTAAAAAACATTCTAAATGGTAAGAGTCTCAGAAGAAATTATAGGGGAAGGTAGAAGACGTTTAGACCTGAATGATAATAAAAATCATAATATCAGAACTTTTGGAATAAAGCCAAAGTACTCCCTAGAACTTTGTAGCCCAAAATGTTTGCATTATAAAAAAAATTCCAAAATTAGTTAACTAAACATTCAGATTGATAAATTAGAAAAATAATATTAGGAGGTAAAAGACAGTACAAGGAAGAAAATAATAATTATGAGAGAAGAAATTAATACAATAAAAATAAATATACACAAAAATTATATTTAATAAAACATTTATTTTCTGGGAAAAAATTAAAATAAACTCTTTTTTTTCTTTTTTTGAGACAGAGTCTCACCTAGTCTCCTGGCCTAGAGTGCAGTGGCGTCATCACAGTTTACTGCAACTTCAAACTTCTGAGCTCAAGTGATTTTCCTTCCTCACCCTCCTCAGTAGCTAGGACTACAGGTGCATGGCAACAAGGTGGCTAATTTTTCTATGTTTGGTAGAGATGGGGTCTTGCTCTTGCTGAAAATTAGCAATATCAACATCAGTCAGAAGAAATATAAAATCTGAATAATATTGAATTATGTTAAAAATATTTCTAGAAAGAAATACAGCAATACTCTAAAACCCAAATATGAGAATGAGACAGTTCCCAGGGCCACAGAGAAGTGAGAAAAACTGTCCAGAGGGAAAATTATTAATTAGACTTTAAATCTGTGACACCTTTTTTTTCACTCTGTCAGGCACAAAGTATTTGGAAAATTTTACCCCAACTCACAGTTACTACACTGGAAAAAAGAGAATGAGATGGAAACTCAGCTTCCACAACATCTTGGGTTCCCTGTTGGGAGACTATCTCTGTCTCAACCCACAGAAATTATTTCGAGTACCTACAGAAAGAAAATTTCCTGAGGACAGAGACAAAGGGCAGGGGAGGTGGAACTAATGTCTCCAGCCCAGGAAACTCAGCTTTGTACCTCAAAGGACATGCCAAATCAAACTTACTGTTGAATGGCACCACACTGTAGGATGTGTGTTCCATGGGCTCCCTGGGCATGAACCCCTAGCTAGCCTTCCCACAGTGCCTGAGTATCCCCTTTGATATCTTCCACATCCTGAAAGTGCAGTGCTCCAAACATTTGCTGGAGATGAGGGAAACCTGGGCTTACATCACCATCTAGTGCTGAAAAGGAGACAGTGACCTAGCAAAAAACATACCCAACAGGTAAAATTGTGCAGAAATCTCTAAGGAAATATATATGTTAAACAAACAAACAAAATAACAAGCCAGACAGAGAAGACTGGAATAACTCTTTCAATGTGAAGACATACACATACATCTGTAAGAAATAAGAGCAAACAGGGAACCATGACCTCCTCAAATAAGCAAAGCAAGGAGTCAGTGACTGACCCTAATGAGACTGTGATAGATGAGCTTCCTGATCAAGAACTCAAAATAGTAGTTTTAAGAAAACTCAGTGGTCTCCAAAAAAACAAAGAAAATCAGTTCAGAAATTTATTAGACAAACTAACTAAGAGATTGACTTAATAATGAAAAAACAAACAGAAATCTTGAAACTGGGAAATATATTTGATGAACTCAAATATTTATTAGAGGCTCCCAACAGCAGAACGAATCAAGCAGAAGAAAGAATCAATGAGTCAAAGGTGAATTATTTGTAAATACACAAACAGGGTCAGAGGAGAAAAAAGAATCAAATGAAACAAAGATCCCCCACAAGATATAAAAAATTAACTCCAAATCTTGTTCTCAAGAAGGAGCTGAGTAAGAGAAAGAGTTAAAAGCTTATTTAAAGAAATAATAATAGAAAACTTTCTAAAACTTGAGAAAGATATAATTATCCAGGCATAGGGAGGTCAGAGATCACCAAATAGATTCAAACCAAATGAGACTGCCCCAATGCACATAATAATTAAACTCTCAATGATCAAGGAAATAGAGAGGATCCTAAAATGAACAAGAGAAAACCAATAACATATGAATAAACCAATAACATATGAATAAACCCCAATTTGGCAACAGACATCATACATGCCAGGAGGGTGTGAGGTGACATGTTCAAAGTACTGAAAGAAAATACCTATCAACCAAGAATACTGTGTCCAACAAAGCTATCCTTAAAACATGAAGGAGAGATTGTCTTTCCCAGATGAACAAAAACTGAAGGAATTCATCATTATCAGTAGAACTGTCTTGCAGTGCTAGAAGGAGTTCTTCAATCTAAAAGAAGTAAAAGCACTGATGTACAAAAAGAAGTCGTGTGAAGGTAAAATATGTACACAAACAAACTCAGAATACTTTGGTATGCAATCCACTTTGGTATGAAGACTAAATCTATCCAAAATAATAATAGCTACAGTGACTTGTTAAGAGATAGACAACATGAAAATGCATAAATTGAGGCAAAGAAAGTCAAAATGTTTGTGTGGGGGATTAAGTAAGAGTATAGACGTTTGTTAGTTTTTCCTTTGTTTCTTTTTTGTGATCAAAGGTAAGTTGTCATCTATTTAAAATAACTTCTTATATCTATATCTATCTATATATTGAATGCTTTTGTAAGCTTCATGATAACTACAAAGCAAAAACTTGTAATTAATGCACTAAAAACAAAGCAATGAATCTAAACATACTACCTGAGAAAATCACTTACCCACAAAAGGAAGACAGTAAGTAAGGAAGAAAGAAAGAATGGAATTACAAAACTACTAGAAATCAAGTAACAAAAAAGTAGTAGTCAATTCTTTCCTATCAGTATTAACACTGAATATAAATGGACTCAATTCTCCAAATAAAATGCGTAGGGTAGCTGAATGGATAAAGAAAGAAACCCCAAATATATGCTGCCTACAAGAAACCCACTTCATCTATAACGACAGAACTTGAGCATGTTCTGTAGAGTCAACATAAAAGTGTAGAAAAAGATATTGCAAAAGGAAACCAAAAAAGGGCAGGAGTAGTTATATTTATATTAGATAAAAGAGACTACAAGTCAAAGACTATAAAAAGAGATAAAGAAGGCCATTGTATATTACGATAGACGGGTACATTTAGCAAGAAGATATAACAATTTTAAATATCATTGCATGTAACAGGAGTGCCCGAGTGTATAAAGCAAGCATTAATGGATCTAAAGGAAGAGATAGACTACAATTACAATGATAGCAGTGAATGTCAACACCCCACTCTCAGTAATGACAGATTATCCAGACAGAAAATCAAAAAAGAAGCATTGGAGTTAAACTACAAACTAGACCAAATGGGACTAACAGATATTTGCAGAACATTTCACCTAATCACTCTAGAATACACATTCATTCATCTCATCAGCACATGAAGGAGTCTCCAGAATAGTCCATGTATTAGGACACATGAAAAATAGCAACAAATTCAAAAAAGTCAAAATCATATTAAGATCTTTTCTGACCAAAATGGAATAAAACTTGAAATTGATAACAAGAGAACTTCAAAAACGACACAAGCACATGGAAATTAACACGCTCCTGAATGACCAGTGAAGAAATGAAGAAAAAAATTTAAAACTTTCTTGAAATAAATGAGAATGGAAATATAACATATGAACATCTACAGGAAACAAAGAAAGCAATAATAACAGGAAAGTTATGGCAATAAACTTTCTACATCAAAAAAGTAGAAAGACTTCAAATAAACAACCTAACCATTTACTGCAAGAAATAAGAAAACAAGAACAAACCAAACTCAAAATTAGTAGAAGGAAAGAAATAATAAGGATGAGACCAGAAATAAATGAAATTGACACTAAAAAATAAAAAAAATTAACAAAATTTAAAAAGTGGGGTTTTTGAAAAGATAAAATCAACAAAGTTTTAGTTAGGCTAGGAAGAACAGAGAGAAAATCCAGATAAATAAAATCAGAAATAAAAAAGTAGACACAAAAACTGATACCACAGAAATACAAAGAATCATTAGAGACTGTTATAAACAAATATACAGCAACAAATTGAAAAACCTAGAAGAAATTGATAAATTCATGTAGACATAAAATCTACCAAGATTGAATCAAGTAATAGAGCAAACCAATAATATATTACAAGATTGAAGCTATAATAAAAAGTATCTTATCAAAGGAAATCCCAGGGCTTGTTGGCTTCACTGCTAAATTCTACCAAATGTCTAAAGAGCTAATACCAATTCTACTCAAACCCTTCAAAAAATTTGAGGAGAATGGAATATTTCCAAACTCATTCTATAAGGCAAGTATTCCCCTAATACCAAAACCAGACAAGGACACAGCAGGAAAAGGAAAAAATAGGCAAATATCCCTGATGAATATAGATGCAAAAATATTCAACAAAATACTGGCAAACCAAATTCAACAACATGTTGAAAATCATTGACCATGATCAGTAAGATTCATACCAAGGATATAAGGATGGCTCAACATATATGAATCAATAAGTGTTATATAAACAGAACCATAAGAAAACCACATGATTATTTCAATAGATGTTGAAAAAGCATTAGATAAAATTTAACATTATGATTAAAATACTTAACCAACTTGGTATAGAAGGAACATACCTCAAAACAATAAAGGCCATATATGGCAAAACCCATGACTAACATCATACTGAATGAGAAAAAAATTTAAAGCCTTTCCTCTAAGATCTGGAACAAGACAAGGGTTTGCCATGGTACTGGAAGTCCTGACCAGAGCAATCAAGCAAGAGAAAGAAATAACGGGCATTTAGCTTGAAAAGAAAGACGTCAAATTATCTTTGTTTGTAGAGAACATGATTTTATATTTGGAAAAACCTAACAACTTCACCAAAAATAAATTCTACTCGAACTGATAAATGAATTCAGTAAAGTTGAAAGATACAAAATCAACCTACAAAAATCAGTAGTATTTATATATGGCAACAGTAAACAATGTGAAAAAGAAATCAAGAAAGTAATCCCATTTACAATAGGTACAAAAAGTATAAAATGCTGAGAAATAAATATAACCAAAGAACTGAAAGATCTCTACAAGAAAAATTATAAAACAGTAATGAAAATAATTGAAGGAGACACAAGAAAATAAAAGAATATTCCATGCTCATGGGTAGGAAAACTTAATATTGTTAAAATGTCAATGTTACCCAAAGTGATCTACAGAGTCAATGAAACCCCTATCAAAATACCAGTGACATTCTTCATAGAAATAGAAAAAAAACCCTCTAAAATATATAAGGAACCACAAAAGACTATGAATAGCAAATGTAATCATGAACAAAAAGAACAAAGTTGGAGGCATAACACCACCTGATTTAAAAATCTACTACATAACTATATAACCAAAACAACATGATACTGGCAAAAAAAGAGATACATAGACCAATGGAACAGAGTACAGAGCACAGAAATAAACCCATTCTTTTGTGGCCAACTCATTATTGACAAAGGCTCAAAGAACATGCATTGGGGAAAGGACAGTCTTTTTAATAAATAGTGTTGGGAAAACTGCATAACCATAGGCAAGAGAATGAAATTAGACTCCTATCCTGACTATATACAAAGATCAAATAAAAATAAACACTTAAATCTAAGACTTGAAATTATGAAACTACCACAAGAAAACATTGGGGAAACACTCCAGGTCATTAATCTAGGCAAAGGTTTTTTGAGTAAAGATCTCAAAAGCACAGTCAACAAATGTAAAAATAGACAAATGGGATTACATTTAGCTAAAAAGCTTCTGTAGGCTGGGTGTAGGGACTCACACTTGTAATCCTAGCACTTTGGGAGGCTGAGGTGGGAGGATTGCTTGGGGCCAGGAGTTTGAGGCCAGCCTGGGCAACATAGTGATTCTCCACCTCTAAAAATTAGCCAGGAATGGAGGCACGTGCCTGTAATCTCAGTTACTCAGGAGGCTGAGGCAGGAGGCTCACTTGAGCCCAGGAGTTGTAGGTTAGAGTGAAGTGTATTTGCATCACTGCACTCTATCCTGGGTGACAGAGTGAGATCCTGCCTCTAAAATAAAATAATAATTAAAAAAATAACAAGCTATTGTGCAGCCAAGGAATCAATCAAAAAAGTGAAGGAACAATCCAAAGAACAGAGAAAATATTTGTGAACTATCGATCTGACAATAGATTAATAGCCAGTATATAGAGTTACTCAAACAACTCAATAGCAAAACAAAGCAAATAATCCAGTTAAAAAATCGGCAATAATCTGAATAGACATTTTTCAAATGAAGACATACAGATATTATGTATATGGAAAAAAGCCCAATATCACTAATTATCAGTGAAATTTAAATCAAAAAATGAGATATCATCTCACCACAGTTAAAATGGATTTTATTTTAAAAATGGAATAATGAAAGCTGGTGAGGATGTCAAGAAAGAGAAACTCTTCTACACTGTTGGTGAGAATGTAAATTAGTACAGCCACCATGGAAAACAGCATGCAGGTTTATCAAACAACTAAAAGTAGAACTATTGTAGGATTTAGCAATCTCACTACCGGGTATATATCCATAATAGGAATCAGCATATCAAAGAGATATCTACACTCCCACATTTATTGCAGCACTATTCACAATAACCAAAATATGGAATCAACCTAGATGCCCATCAATGGATGAATGGATAAAGAAAATGTATATATACACAATGTAATGTTATTCAGACGTGAAATCCTGTCATTTGCAGCAGCATGGATGAACCTGAAATTAATTATGTTAAGCGAAATGAACCAGGCATGGAAGGACAAACATCACATGTTCTCACTCATATGTGGGAGCTATAGAAGTGGATCTCATAAAGCTTGAGAGTAGACTGGTGGTTACTATAGGCCAGGAAACGTAGGGGAGGAGGGAATGAAGGGAGGTTGATTAATGGGTACAAAAATATAATTATATAGAAGAAATAAGACCTAGTGTTCTATCAGTCAGTAGAGTGACTATAGTAAACAATACCGTATTGTATATTTCTAAATAACTAGAAGAGAATAATTCAAATGTTCCTAACATAAAGAAGACAAGTGTTTTATGTGCTAGATATCCTAATTACCCTGATTTGATCATTACACATTATATAAATGTATTAAAATATCACATAGACCCACAAAATATGTACAACCATTATGTATCATTATAAAGTTATATTATAATGCAAAAGATGTTTTACTGGAGATACCGGGGCTAGTATATCAAATAAGCAAAATGAGTAAGGAAATTAAAAGTACCAATACTGGAAAGAGAAAAAACCAAAACTAATTATTTGTGGATTATATTATTTATGTTGAAACATAGATAACCACAAATAAATTATTAGCATTAAAATGGAGAGTTGATGAGCTTCATACAATTCAATAAAAATGAATTTTATTATTATATAACATCAAAAATCAGAAAATGTAATTAAAGAGATAGCATTTTAAAAACTAAGAAAATATACATAAAGTACCTAACAAAGATATTCAAGACATTTTTGGATATTGTTATAAATTTCTATTTAATGTCATTACATAAGTCATTTAATGAGACAGAACACATTCATGGAGGGGAAAATAAATATTAGGAAAAAATCTATTCTCTCTAAATTGATTTATTGATAAAATAAAATGATACAAAATCTCAAAAGTGGTATTCATGGAAATTTAACAATCTTTCTCCAAGGTCAAGAATATTCATGACATTTAAGAAGAAGGAGTAGGAAAAAAGTGGCATATGGTGTGACAGAGGTTTCCAGCAGACATCAAGTGATTAAGACTTATAAAATAATTTAGTCATACTCAGTAGCCTATGAGGGTGATAGCATTAGAAGAAATTAAAATTTAAATTTTGGTTTATATGATAAAACACTATCTGGAATCTGAAGCTTTTCTCTTATGGACTTCCAGAAACAGAGCTAAATAAGCCATGTGGGAGTATATTAAATACATGTGAGAAGCTTAAAAACATTCAGAGTTTGGATTCCTGAGCAAAAGTTTAGGATGCCTGTCACAGTTTATAAAAAGCTCCATAATGGGTTCAGCTTAACAATTTCCAGATGCACTTTTAATTTTTTTTCAATATTGCTACAAAGTTGAGCAGAAGGGAAGAAGTAAAATACAATTATCACTTTAAAAATTAAAAGCTCTTCTGAATGTTTATAATTTTTACTCTTGTAAAACAAAAACTAAACTTTTTTTTTCTTTTTTGGAGGGAAAACACCAAATTCAGATACCTTTCACATGATTAATCATATCAAAATATTAATACATTTTATGAACCATTATTAATATGTCAGACTATACATGACCTCTTAGAATCTACTGTTTTCCAACTCATGACAAACATAAACGTTTACATTTTAAATGCATAAAAAAATAAACACCCATCCTGTCCTGAGTTCTTTCCTTGAATGCATAGAAATAAAACAGATGAGATCTGTGCTAGGCAGAGTTAACATTAATCTTATCTAAGAATTTTGCCTAAATTTGATTAGTAGGCACAATTGTCTATTTCACAAGTCCTATATAAATAATGAAAAGATTTATAAAAGTTTCTAAACAAATTTTGATGTCTGAGTGATGTGCTTTACACTTCCCCTTCAAGTATAGCTTATTTCCTTTTTAATAGATGGGCTGTCCTTCTGATATCTATTTTCTTCCTTCAAAAGGAGGTTTATATGGCATTTCCACTGCTATCACAGACTCTATTATCAGGATTTGCTGGAGTTATCTCTGTCATCGCTGTGTGTTCTAAATGCCAGGATGCAGGGTGGATATAGGGCTTTAAAAGTCTATATTTTAAAAGTACATTGAAGCCAAATGAAAGAAAACTTGTAAGAGAATATGTATTTTCTCTAAATGCACTTGGGGATTTTGTTTTGTTTTTTGCTGGAAGACTTCTTTTTGGGTGAGGGAGATAAGGGATGATTTCAAACGAGGGAATTTTCAAAACACTAGAATCAGAGAAATGCTATTTAAAATGTGTGTGTGTGTGTGTGTGTGTGTGTGTGAGAGAGAGAGAGAGAGAGAGAGAGAGAGAATATGCATGGAATGGGTTGCTAAACTACAATCCTGGATCCAACTATGGCCCATGACCAGATAAGATCTGCAGTCTGTTTTTGTAAATAAAGTTTTATCAGAGCACATTTATTTACATATTGTCAATAGCTACATTTATGTTTCAAAGGCTGAGTCAAGTACTTGTGACAGAGGGCTTGCAAAGCCTGAAATATTTACCATCTGCCCCTTTAAGAAAAAGTTTACTGGTCCTAATGTATTATATTTATATAGTATCTTGTAGAATGTAGACTGGTCAACTTTACATGGATCAAATCACAATGTTAGGACAAATCATATTCTCAGTACAAATTAGTAAGTGGTCACTTATTTTCATGTTGGTTCCCAATTTGGCATTTCCCACTGATGTCTGAATTCTGAGCCATCATCTTTATGTACTTTACATAATGTCTTTCTTAGTTCTGCTTAATTACTGCTGAGGCTTTTACCTCACATTTCACTCTCCTTACTTTATCTCAGTCCTATGGACATGTCCTGGAAACATTTCGGAGGGAGACTGTCACAGTGGGCTCTACTCAGTCAAGAAGGACACTCAAAAGTTTTGCTAATAGCCTGGAAGAGAACCTACATAGCATACTTTTCAAATTTGTAGTTAACATAAAGTGGGTTAATACACAAAAGGGGAAATGACAGAATCAGAATCAAACTTTAAAAATGCCTTAAAACCCTGCGAACATAGACTGAATCTCACAAAATCCTCTAAACAAGTATAGACAGGAGATAAATGTGGCTTAAATACATCTATTTATTAAGTGTATTGAATGTCTTCTCCACGCCAGACACGGGGTTAGGCAATAAGGATATAGCACTGAACAGTAACATATGGAATGAAGATGGCCTCTGACCTCATAAAACTTACAATTCAGTTTGAAAGATAAATATTGATATTAGGTTGATTCTATCACATAACTTGGTGACGCTAATAGTACCGCAATAAATACACGAGTGCAGATATCTCACCAACATACTGATTTCATTTCTTTAAGATATATACCCAGTAGTGGGATCATATGGTAGTTTTATAGTATAATAGTAAATTTTAAGAAAGCTAAAGTTTATGAATTACCTACTATGTACCAGACTTTATATTTTGCCCTTTATGTGTTTTATCTGAGAAAGAGAAAGACATTCAAAGTTAGTCTGTGGTGTTCTCTCACAGAATATCAACATCAGACAAGGTCACTCTGTAACCATGATGACATGAGAGAAAAAAAAAAAGGGCACTTAATAATCACGTCTAAGCATATTTAAAAACAGTATCTGTATAAACCAGAAAGAATCTCACTCTCCTGGCTAATGTGAGTGACTGCTGTATCTTTCTCAATTACAGCTTTAGTCTATGTCTAGATAAGATTCAAGATACCCAAGCGTAGAATTATCCCCATTAACTGACAGGACACAATCCAGAGCAAGCTCTGCTCCCTTAAAACCTCACCAAAATCTCCTGACAGAGGGCCACGTCCTGTAATAATTCCTGTCTAACACCCCCTTACTGAAGTGTTCCACTATTCCAATGGCATGTGTGATCTCTCTCATTGCAATAAGTAAATAAACCCAGTTGTGTTAAACTATGGACGTGTTTCTTTTCTTTGGCTGGAAGGCATTTGAAATGTTGTTTAATTCTCAAAGCAACTCAAATATGTCTTCCTTTTCTAAAATTAAGGTTTATTAATTTTATTAATATTTCTTAAACATGATATGGGAAGATTACTACCCAAAAACATTAACAGGCCGGGTGTTGTGGCTCACGCCTATAATCCTAGCACTCTGGGAGGCCGAGGCGGGCAGATTGCTCAAGGTCAGGAGTTTGAAACCTCTCTGAGCAAGAGCGAGACCCCGTTTCTACTATAAACAGAAAGAAATTAATTGGCCAACTAATATATATAGAAAAAATTAGCCAGGCATGGTGGTGCATGCCTGTAGTCCCAGCTACTTGGGAGGCTGAGGCAGAAGGATTGCTTGACCCCAGGAGTTTGAGGTTGCTGTGAGCTAGGCTGACGCCATGTCACTCAATCTAGCCTGGGCAACAAAGCGAGACTGTCTCAAAAAAAAAAAAAATTAATAAAGCAAGAACATCTTAGTGATCCTACATCTATTAAGTAAATTAAAACTTGCAATTAAAACATTTGCTGGGCCAATTCTTATCATCTCTCAACTCAAAAATAACTTTGTAGCATGCCAAATATGTCTTCTTAGAAGGTGAAGAAAATGAAGCTGTGAGATGTTAAGTAGCTTAGACAAAGTTAGCTATTTGGAGGAGTTTAATCGACAAACGTATATTCTATACCTACTACATGAAGCAAGAAATGTAAACTAACATATTTTAAACTAGAATAGTTAGTTTTTGCATTTTGTCTCCCTTGACTCCTCACAGCACTTAATTATACATGAAAAAAACTCAGATTCAAATGAATAAGTGACTGCCTACAGGTAATGAGTAGTGGTCCAGGGCATAGGACTTGAGACAGATGCCACTTTGTGGCTGAGTGACCTTGGTTACACTCCTTTGAGCACTGTTAACACTTCCGGAGGGGGTGGGTCAGAGAGATTTGGTCTATAATTCTGAGACTGGCACTTGTGTGACCTTAGGCCCGTTATCAAACTTTCTGTGCTTCAGTTTCCTCAAATATGAAGTGAGAATAACAATCACACCAACCTCACAGACTAATTGTGAGGATTGTGCGGCTAGTACACACACTGTGCTTAGAACGGTATGTGTTACCCAGCATATGCTAAGTAAATGGGTCTTTTATTGGAGCCACCATTCAAATTAAGCTTCCTGAGACACCATAACCCATTTTTTTGTTGTTTGTTTGTTTTTCAGAATAAGCTCTTATCAGAGAGGCTTCTCAAAAGAAAGATGATAATGATATTGGGTGGGATTAGGCACATGATCAGGGAAAGAAACTGTCTGAAAAGATGAGAGGAAATATAAAGCCTCTTTGGCTTCTGAAATGAGATAAGAACTGTAAAAGTGCCTGTGTTTATGAGAAGAGTGGTGGGAGGATTAGGGTCATGTTTTCAGAGCCAGAGCCCAGGAGTCTATATTAAGAAGTCCCTAGAGAAGAGCAGGCTGGAGCGGCAAGGAAGGGAGATGAGATAGCAAGTGTGTGGAAAAAAACTTCTCTGAGCCTACCTCCCCAGGTGGGAGGCAAACTGGGCCCATCCAAGCACCCTCCCAGGGGCCTCCCCTGAGCCTGATACTCACCTGCCTCTGGGGCTGGAGGTTCTCTCCCTTCCTTGTGCCCCTTGTGGCCTCAAACAGTCAGCCCTAGCTCTGGGGACTCAGCCTCAGGGTGATAAGACTCATAGAAAAGGAAAAAAGGCTCCTAGGTCCAGTTTCCATCTACCACACATACACTGACCAGGCAAGACCAAAGCAGACGCTGAATGATGCTCAGTGGTCGGTAGGTGAAGTGGCGGCCATACCAGCTGGACTACTGATCAGGGATCAGAGAGATGGGATTGGTGATAAGGGATTTGAAAACATATACTATTACGAAATCATAATAGTAAAGGTTTAGTGAAAGATGACTTAAGTAACAGAGACTCTAAATACTCAGTTTTGAGACTTAGAGTATCCAATTGGGAAGAGACTTTAAAGGCAATCTTGTACACCATCCTCTACATTTGATGCTTAAATTCACCTGACAACTAGGAAATCGTCTGACACCTCCTTCGAGAATGTAGAGAGATAAGTGGTTGTCCTATGTGCAGCCACAGACTGGCCATGTGCTGGCGCAGATGGTAAAAAGTAGAGATTTCTGAAAATTTTATTCATGAAATAGAGGCTGTGGCTAAGAAAGTCTAATGACATATAGATGGTCCCTGACCTACAATGGTTTGATTTATAATTTTTCTACTTTACCATGGTGTGAAAACAATATTCATCCCATAGAAACCATACTTCAATACAGTATTTAATAAATTCTGTGAGATAGTCAACATTTTATTATAATATAGGCTTTGTGTTAGATGATTTTGCCCAGCTGTAGGCTAATGTAAGTATTCTGAACATGTTTAAGGTAGATGAGGCTAAGCTATCATGTTTAATAGATTATGCATGTTATTAACAAATGCATTTTTAATTTACATTATTTTCCATTTACGATGCTTTATTGGGATGTAACCCCATTATAAGTTGAGGAGCATCTATATTGTATTCTCTCAGGTGAAACTGCATTTGAAAATGCTTCACCTAGAGAAGGCCTTACACAGGTTCTCTAATTGGAGGATTAAAGATATTTGGCAATGCAAGAATTTAGAGTCCAAGGTCTTCAGGATGCTCCTGAAATTATTCCATGTTTGCTCGACCTTACTTGACTTACACAAGTAGTTGATTTCAGAAAAGCTAATTTGTAGAAAGAGGAAACATCATTTATAATAGCTCCTTGCACATAAAAGATGATCAATAGTTTTTCTTTAATTTAATTTCTGTGGGTCAGTGGGAGTGATGATGGGTCCAACCACAGGATTAGGGGACGTGAAGTCAGACTAAGTTTGAAATGATAAGTTCATTAGAATATATTGAGCTTAAAATGTTGAGAGGACAACAAAAAGGATGTGTTCAGGCACAATTGAGGAAAACGTAACTTAAATTCAGGCTAGAAAAAAATCAAGTACATTAGAAAAACATTAATTGAGTTCGCAGTTCTGTAGTTATTGTTCCAGATATTATTAGTAGGTCAATATACAATAATTAATGAAGTGTTATGTTTATTCTTAAAGGGCTTAACAATTTATGGGGAAGACAGATTTGTTTAAAAAAAAGTAATGCACTATGCTAAATATAAATCTTATGAAGACATAGAAGAAGGAATAAATATTAATAACTTTTTTGGGGGGAGTTAGGAAAGATGTCTTTAAAGAGTTAGGATTTTGATGGATGAGAAGCAGTTGCCAGATGGAGAAAAGAACAGAGGTGAACCAGAAGCAAATTTTCAGGAGGGGCAAAGGTATCAGAAATGGGATAAAGCAAGAATTTCTGTCTTAAAATATTTGTCTCCTGCGATTGCAGAGGTGAATATACAGTCTCTTTAGAGTAGAAACGATTCAAGAAGAGCTTTTTTTATATATCTGTTGCTTTGAATGAACTTAGTATTCTAAAATATCAAACCCCACAGTTTATTTGTACTTCAGGGCATTTAGAGTTCAAAGGAATGTTTGGAGTTGAGTGGGTGGTATGAGTTGAAGGGCAAGTATTGGTTTACAAATTATTACATTAATTGTTTAAATTAATTAGTTCAGTTAATATTTTATTGAATGCTTTTAAGGTGACAATCATTGTGGCAAGCATTAGGATGATGAAAATGAGCAAGAGACTGCAGTTTGATAGTATGATCACTGGAATTGGACGGCCCTCTTCAAATGCAGCCTGATCTACAAAGGGTATGATGTGACTGACAGTCGCTATCATTTTATGCATTTAAAGTCATGTTGTGTTTTTTGTTATTCTTTTCTTTTCCTTTTTTTTTTTTTGCACCTTCTTCACATTTTGCTTGAGAGTAATTAGAATGTCCAACACTTTTTTTATATGAAATTTCACCACACAAGCTTCGTATTCCTCACCCGTACTTATAAAATTGGTTTTCTGAAAATACAGAAATTTATGCTTATTGCCACTTTGTCATATTTGGTTTCGAGTATGCATTCTTACCTCACATATGTTAATCATCCCACTCATCTTCTATCAGCACACCCACAAGGCAAATTCAAACCTTCATCTCTGAGCTTGAGTTTAGAGATGCTCAAAACAGTTAAATTTCAGTTATGTTTTAAAAATCTATATCTGACCATATCACTTATTTATCTAACATGCTTCCGTGATGCCCCATATCTATTTAAATAAGTTCCTAAATCACTGGGTGAACTTTCCCAGTTGCCTTACCATACAGGGATACAGGGAAATGTGTCTCCCTAACTCAGGATGCCTGCTTGCCCAGGACTTTTGTTACATTTTTGTCTGAAATATTTCTTTTCCTCTTTTATCTAACTGATTCCTACCTTTATTGGAAAATTCAGCTGAAGGCTTCCACTAAGAATCCTTTTTCAGTCTTCCTGGTCTGAGATATGAGCCCCTTCTTTGGCATTCCGCAGTGTTCCGTACTTCACACGTGGCATTGAGGTGACTGATTGATGAGTCTGCATCCCTATGAGGTTGTAAGCCTTCTGGGGACAGAGACTATAATTTGTAGAATTTTATATTCCTTATGTCTGACACATATATTTAATAAATGTTTATATAGGTGAACTAAAACAATAGGAAAAGACTTGCTACTACGTTAACCTCATACACAAAATGCACCCTTTGAGATTTGACTAAATGAATGATTATGGCCTGAGGAGAAGGGATAGAATGTTTGGGGAAGGTCACATAGTATAGAAATAAACAGCGCGGAGAACATAGATTCAAATTTTGTTTCTGCAAAATAGTATCTATAGAAAATGGAAAAGTGTCATAATCTCTTTATTCTATTTCTGAGTTTTCTCATTTATAAAATAGGCATAACATTAGTACTTATCTCATCGGACTACAAAAATTAAGGAAGATGTTGAATGCGAAACACTTGTGAAAATGTTTGATGCATAGTAAGTGCTAATAAGAGTTAGCTATTATTATTTTTAGGGTAGTATTAATAGTAGTAACAGTAATAGTAGTAATTAAAGTGCTGCTTTCAAATTAGGAGATAAAGAGAAATGAAATTTTGATTTGGATTTAGCAGTCACGACAATCCGGTTTTTTCTTCTTTCCTTCTTCACCTCAGCCTCCCATGGAAGGACACAACCACTCGAGCCTGGCTCACTTTGTGCTCCTTGGTTTCCCCAGTGTGGGACATGTCAGGGGCTGGCTTTTTGTCCTGCTGCTCTTGGCGTACCTGTTCACCATCTGCGGCAACATGCTCATCTTCTTAGTCATACGACTGGATGCAGCCCTGCACACGCCCATGTACCACTTTGTCAGTGTTCTCTCCTTTTTAGAGCTGTGGTACACAGCCACCACCATCCCCAAGATGCTAGCTAATCTTCTCAGTGAGAAGAAGACCATTTCTTTTGCGGGCTGCCTCCTTCAGACCTATTTCTTCCACTCCCTGGGGGCCTCTGAATGCTACCTTCTCACAGCCATGGCCTATGACCGCTACCTGGCCATCTGCCGGCCCCTCCACTACCCTACAATTATGACTACCACTCTCTGTGCTAAGATGGCTGTGGTTTGTTGGACTTGTGGCTTCCTGTGTCCCATTTCTGAGGTCATCCTGGTCTCCCAGCTCCCCTTCTGTGGTTACAATGAAATCCAACACATCTTCTGTGACTTTCCACCTCTGCTGAGCTTGGCCTGCAAGGACACATCCACTAATGTTGTGGTGGACTTTGCCATCAATGCCTTCATCATCCTCGTTACCTTCCTGTTTATCATGGTTTCTTATGTAAGAATCATCGGGGCTGTGCTGAAGATAAAAACAGCAGTAGGAAGAAAGAAGGCCTTCTCTACATGTGCCTCACATCTCACTGTGGTCCTCGTCTTCTTTGGGAGCATCATCTTCATGTACGTGAGGTTAAAGAAGAGCTATTCACTGACCCTTGATCGGACACTTGCTGTAGTTTACTCTGTGCTCACACCACTGATCAACCCGATTATCTATAGTCTTCGTAACAAGGAACTCATTAAGGCCATCAAGAGGACCTTCCAGAAGGGGAGGAAAGCTAGTCCCACTCACCATTGATTTTCTTCCTGGGCCCTTCCTCCACCTCAATGTTCACTTCATGAAAATCCTACATACCTTTGGCCTGGCCTTGAATAATGTTCCCATCATCACACGTGTTCTGGATCCCATCTCCTCTCGTCTTCTCAAAGACATTATTTCTTTATGATTTTCTTGTTTCCTATATCTTTACCTTTTCTAATTTCCACTTGATCAGTTCTGTCAGCATTTAATATTTTAGTATCTACATTCTTTACATATAGAGTATACATTTTCTTGGCCACATATTTCCATCCAGCTAGAGGTCAATTTCTCTACTCATTTTTCTGATTAAACTTCTCTATACAACCTATTTCCTCTTCTTTACTGTCTGTGCATTTTTTAAGATATTCGTATCTAGTTTTGATTCAGACCTTCCAATAAATATTTTGCATGACCTCCATGCTGCCAAATCCATTAGACCCTTCTTGTCCTTCCTTTTTCCTGAAATCTTGACACACATGACCAGTCTTTACTTCTTAATAGTATTTGTCTCTTACCTTTTGTTGACATGATTATCTCCCAATTTTTTAAAATATCTTTCTAATTAGTCTTTCTCAGCCTCTTTTTTCCTGTATCATTATCTACCTCGATACACAAAGTTACTCTTAAGGCTCTAAATACCATCCCTATCTATGCCAAGGGCTCTTAAATTTATATCTCCAAACCAGAAATCTCTCCTAAACTTTAGACTTGTATGTTCAAGTGCTTACTTAACATCATTACCTGGATGTAAATTCCCAAGAATTAAAAACTTAATATATCAAAAATGAAATCTTTAATTTCTAAATCTGAAAATTTGATGCTTTTATCTCCCTGTGTTTTTGCCAGGAAATTTTAAATATTCTATTTTGCTTCCTCTTCTTCCACTTCTACTTCCAATTCATTACTAGTGTATGCCAATACTTACAAAAAATATGTCTTTAAATCTGTTTATTTCTTATTCTCTTTAGTATTACTATCCTCCTATAAATCATCAATATCTCCCAACTGCATTAATACAATAATATTCTACCCATTGTCCTTTCTCCTACTCTTGTTTTGTTCTAATATATTTTCTACATAAAAATTATACCATTTGTAAATGGTTCCCAGTTGCATTTAAAATAAAATCCAAAGCCTCATTATACTCTATAAGGCTAAGTAAAATTCTTCCCTGCCTTCCTCTCTAACCTTGACTGGTACCTCTTCTCCCTCAGCTCACCCTTCCTAGCTGCATGATCTTCCTTTGAGTTCTTCAAATACATTTAAGAGTTTTCTGGTTTAGGACTTTCATCCTTTTTTTCCTCCAACATTTCATTTGGCTTACTCTTTATAATTGTGTGAATCTCTGCTCAAATATCACTTTCAAGTTATGCAAACTTTGAGAGGATTTCTGAACAAGCAGCCTAATTTTTGTTATCGTGTTTGTCTTTGAAATTATGTTTCACTTTCCTTTAAAATATGTATAGCAATTTATATGTGTATGCATGTTTGTGTATATGTAGATATAGGTATATATAGAGAAATATAATTCATCATTCTTTCCCACAAGTCTATAAAATACATTTGATCTGGAATTATTTCAGTTTTGTTACTTGCTAAATGTCCAAATCTAGCACGGTGTCTAAACATAGCAATTATTCAGTAAAAGTGTGATGAATAAAAAATGCAATGAATCTTACCCACACCCATTAATTGGTATTTAAGAATGCCGTCCTGATTCTAATCACTACTGAAACCCACTCTTCATAGAGTGCATTGATCTACCCTAGTGTCATTCACCCCTGTCTTCTACACAACCAGCCTCAACTTGTCTCAAATTGTGAATGCCTTTTGAATATCTCTGATAACACTGATAACTAGTCCTTAGCCATTAATGAAGTCCCAGACTAGGTTATCTTTTCTGGGTCTCTATTTCTTTATTGATAAGCTATGGTGGCTAAGTAAGCTATCTTGAGATGATGTTCATCACTAACATTATACAGTTCTAAGATTCCATGAAACCTTTTATTTTCTTATATGTCCTTTGTGGCTCTTGAATCCAAGGCTAACAATTTGTCATAAAAAAATGAGAGTTTTTTTCTGAGTAATAAATTTCTCACAATTGTTGAAGATTTTTGGAGTATCTATAAATTTTTCCGCATAGTCAAACAATTATTTCAAGTATAAGACTTTTCTTAGCCATGCAGACATATTAGTAGAATATTTGAAACTATTTTTCTTGTGTACTGTTTACATATACATGGAGTTGTAAAAATTACATACATACTCACAAGCACACACATATGTAACTTTTACATCTCCATGGAACAAAGAGGACAGAAGTCATCATCCTCATATGTGAGTGAGAATTTCCCAGGATTTCTTTACTAATATTTTATTTTATCTTCCTTCCTATTTCTGTGTCCATTTCTTTCTACATATTTTTGTATATGGGTCAAATAGGTTGAAGTTTCTAGTCTCTGTTGTTAGTTGCTTACATATTCAAGATTGTTATGTCTCCTTGGTGAATGGACCCTTTCACCTTTGAATATACCATTTAAAAAAATCTCTGATAATATTTTTCTTTTCTGAAATCTACTTTGGTTTATATTAATTTAGCTGTTGTAACTTTTTATTAGTGCTTGCATAGTATATCTGTTTCCATCCATTTATTTTATTTTTTATTTCAAAATATTAAGGAGGTACTGATGTTTTTGATACATGGCTTGAGTCACAGCCATAAAAGTGCCCATTACATGAATAGTGTCTGTTTTACACATTAGGTGGGCTTTTGCCCATCCCGTCCTCCCTCCCCCCTGCTTGATTTCCACTGAGGTTCACTTCCCTCTCTGTATTTCTGTGCAGAGTACATGTGGTGTGATGTTTATTTTTCCATTCTTAAGATACTTTGCTTAGGATAATGGTCTCCAGTTCCTTCCAAATGACTGCAAAAGGCATTCATTCACCCTTTTAAAGGCTAAGTAGTACTCCATGGTATACATATACCACATCTTGTTAATACACTCATGAATTGACTGACACTTGGGTTGATTCCACATCTTTGCAATTGTGAATTGTGCTGCAATAAACATTTGAGTACGGGTAGGTATCTTTTTGATAAAATGACTTCTTTTCCTTTGGGTAGATACCCAGCAGCAGGACTGCTGGATCAAATGGATGCTGGATCTACTTTTAGTTCTTTGAGGAATCTCTATATTGTTTTCCATAGATATTATACTAATTTGTAGTCCCACCAGCAGTACCTAAGTATTACCCTATCTAGGCAGTTGTCATGGGTTCCTGGGCTGTGGGCGTTTACTCAAACCAGGACACAGTATCCTGGTGGCTGAAGGCTGGGGACGTCCCTGTCAGGGTGTTGGACTTTTGAAAAGTTTTTTGCTTCTGGCGTTGGCGGAGGTGGAGGTTCTGGGGTGGGATCTTGGGGCCCAGGTGCAGTGCTGTGATCTTGGGGATGATGTCTCAGACCTGGTGGGGGCTCTGGAGGCACAGAGATAGAGCCTGAGGATCCAGCGTGAGAGCCTCAGAGCTGGGACTGGGGAGGAGCCTGAAGCAGGCCTTCTGAGCAGGGTGTCTGAGCCAGCAGCAGGGCTATTAAAAACTGTGTTAGTGTTTGTTTAAGTCTTTTAATGTTGTGGAGTAGAAGGTGGATGAAATCATTTTTGCTGAGAGTCTATAGTTTTTATAGGCTAAATTTGAGGCTTAGTCAAGAAATGGGCTCAGAGGAGCCTAGCTAGCGTTTCATCAGGGAGAGAATCTTTGTTAGGGAAAAGCCAGCTATTAACATTTACTCCTACACAAGTAGAAATAGGATATCAGTTGGGGGGGAAATACCAGAATTGGTGGAGATCTTTTAAGGATAGAGAGTATTCTAGTCCACAGAAAAGAAGTGATTGAAAATTAAATAGAGAGGGGTAGAAAATTTAATTAAAAAGGTAGTGGTTATTTAGCTCATAACTGTCCTATAGAGATTTAAAGAACCTGAATAAACTCATAGCCATTAAGTAAATAAAATTATTAGTTAAAATCTATCTATAACAATCAAAGGAAAAAATAACACTAACTCAAAAATTAAAGTATTAAAAATCTATATACCACACACAAAAAATCAAACTCTTGCAACTCAGTTTCCAAAAAAGAAAATCTTCATGAAAGAGATTAAGAGACAGAGAAAGAAAAACCTGGATGAAATATCTTGAAGATGTGGATGGAAGTGGGAAAGTGAAAAAATATTTAAATCTTTTCACAGTACATATTATACATCATAAGTACATTTTTCACATTTATTATCACATTTGATTATTACTTTCATATGAGGAAAGTAATATTTCCTTTATACTTTTTTATTTTTAACTGATAATAATTGTATATATTCATGGAGTACAATATGATGTCTTAATACATATGAGCAGAGTAGAGTGATCAAATTAGGTTAATTAACATATTCATCACCTCACATGCAGTACTAATCCTTTCTTTGTGGTGAGAACATTTAAAATCCACCCTTTTGGCAATGCTGCAATTAAATACTTTGTGAAGTGGCTAATGTCACATAAATATTAATAGTTGGAAGAACAGCTAGGATTTAAGTCCAAGATTATGAGGCACGGCTCTCTTCGAGGCAAGATAACACTAGAATAAATAGGAAACTGCAATGTGTAAGTGAAGATAAAACTACTATAAATGTGAGCAACAGACAGGATTAGGAGTCTTCCCTGACAGTATTTATGTCCTCAGTCTGTCCCTGACCTCACCCTCTCAGGGTCTGAGAATTCCAGTCACATTTTAGAAGGTACTATCGTAATTGGAAGGTATATACTATATGCTTTCTCCCAAGTCACACAATAGAGGAACCTATTTGAGCCTATAGTTCCCATACCAGTTGTTTTTTACTGAAGAAAATTATTGTCTTGAAAGATACTCAATCCCAATTTGGACTAGTAGTTGTAGTAGTGAATCAATACGTAATGAGGACTACTGGCTAATGAACTTCCTGTATGTCAGTTTCCTTCCTGAGAGAGCAATTTGGTGACCCCAGGAGGTCTGCTGAGAAGGCCCAGGGGCTTCTCCTTATGTAAGGAGCCTTATAAAGAATCCAGGTCATAGAAGGAGAATGTTTTGTGGTTTGACTTACTCCCACAGTTTCCCATCAAAGCACTAAACTTCAACTCCTCCAGGCTCCAGGATTGGCTGGATATAATACCCCAAATGAGAAGCAGGAAGTGAGCAGGGAGTTCTCTTTCATCTCCAGACTCTGAGCAGTGGCTAGACGCCCAGGGCCAAGCCCTGCCAGAGCCCTCCCCACCATCAAGCTCCGGGTAAGGACTTTGTCGGGCAGGCATTTTCATCCTCACATTCTTTCCTAGTCTGAGCACTGGAAAGAGACCTAGAACATTCAGACATAAGGAGAGGTTTTCAATAATGAGGGTCGATAAAATATATCATTCAGAACACACAAACTTTATTTATTTATTTTTAAAAAAGATATTCTTTTTTTCCAAATGGTATGTTCAAAAGTCTGCGTTTAAACCTAGCAAATTGGCTATGCTTTTAACTAACTGTGTGACCTTGAGCAAGTCATCTCCCCTTTCTGGACCCCAGTTTCCTTTCTTTTTTGCAAAATGAAAACATTGAATAAGATGATTTCTAAAGTTGTTTTCCCCTCCTCATCTTAGACAAAGAATATGTATAAATCATAATATACACCTTGGATGAGGAATATTTAATTCTATATAGATTCCATTAAGCAAGACAGCTGGGTTACGGAATGGATTTTGCAGGCCAAAATGAGCTGTGCTAATCAGGGAAGACATTTTATGTCTAATTATAAAGGCGGATACTCCAAAGCATGCTGTTGACTGGAGCAGCAAGGAGGGATGGGGAATTGAAATGCTGACCTCTCAAATCATTTGCTGGGAGGCTGTACTCTGGAGGTGAGCCAGGGAGAGCAATAGTACTTTGAGGTTGCCTTCCTGTTAGGAGTTTCATGGCTCAACTTGCTTCCCTGTCTATGCTTCATATTCTAGGGACTTGAATTGTGAGCAATGGACACAGGGAACTGGAGCCAGGTGACAGAATTCATCATCCTGGGTTTCCCCCATCTCCAGGGTGTCCAGACTTATCTCTTTCTCTTGCTACTTCTCATTTACCTCACTACTATATGGGGAAACCTGCTGATATTCCTGGTGGTCCGCCTGGACTCCCGGCTCCACACACCCATGTACCACTTTGTCAGCATTCTCTCCTTCTTGGAGCTTGGCTACACCGCTGCCACCATCCCCAAGATGCTTGCAAACTTGCTTAGTGAGAAGAAGACCATTTCATTCTCTGGCTGTCTCCTGCAGATCTATTTCTTTCACTCCCTCGGAGCGACTGAGTGCTACCTCCTGACAGCTATGGCTTATGATAGGTACTTAGCCATCTGCCGGCCCCTCCACTACCCTACTCTTATGACCTCAACACTCTGTGCCAAGATTGCCGTTGGCTGTTGTCTGGGAGGCTTGGCTGGGCCAGTGGCTGAAATTTCCTTGGTCTCGCGCCTCCCATTCTGCGGCCCCAATCGCATTCAGCACATCTTTTGTGATTTCCCTCCTGTGCTGAGCTTGGCTTGCACTGATACATCTATCAATGTCCTAGTGGATTTTGTCATAAATTCCTGCAAGATCCTGGCCACATTCCTGCTGATCCTCAGCTCCTATGTGCACATCCTCCGCACAGTGCTCAGGATCCCCTCAGCTGTGGGCAAGAGGAAGGCCTTCTCCACGTGCGCCTCCCACCTCACCGTGGTTCTCATTTTCTATGGGAGCATCCTCTTCATGTACGTGCGGCTGAAGAAGAGCTACTCGTTGGACTATGACCGGGCCCTGGCGGTGGTCTACTCGGTGCTCACACCCTTCCTCAACCCCTTCATCTACAGCTTGCGCAACAAGGAGATCAAGGAGGCCATGAGGAGGCAGCTAAAGAGGACAGGGGTGCTGGGGTGAGCCAGGGAAGCTACTAGGGGCAGGCCAAGGCTGGGGCTGAGGATACAGGAACCCTATGGATCAACGGTGGCCAGAAACCTGACACATGAAACATTCAGTGCTTTTCTACTTGGGGAAGTGCTGCCTGACTTTCAATATTACAGCAACTGGTTATGCTATCTGCTGGAGCCACATTCAGCTTTGGGCCAAGAGACTAGAAAAGGTACACATTCTCTCAACATGATGTAGTGCAGTGATTCTCAAATCTCACATGTTTGTGTACTACACTTAGTACTTGTCAAATCTGTGTTACCTATATTTTTTCAAATATACTAGATTTGATTTAATATATTAGGCATTTCCTAAACAATAATATATGTTAAATAAAATTTAGAACAAGTAATGAATAATTTTTCATGTACCCCTTATAATCACTTTATGTGGAAAAGACTGGTACAGCACAGGAAAGTGTGTTTTTTGAAACCACATGTATACTGGATTAAATCCTATTTCTTTCAGTCACTTGTTAATTACATAATCTTTGGAAAGTAAGTTAGCATCTCTGAGTTTTAATTTCATCATTTGATAACAATGTTTTCTTGAAGATTGTTTTGATCATTAGCAATAAGATTTGTAAGCCACGGTATACAGTGTCTGGCATATACGTGATAGTAAAAAATTTTATACTTATTTTTATTTATTTTATTCTGCCCAGACCTCTCATCACTCCTTTTAGTCTTAGAAAAATATCTAGCAAAATATAAATTAGCAAAAATACTTCCCAGGTACTTGTCCCCAAAGGAAAGGAACATACCAGCCAGAGGGAAGACTTCTAAAAAGAGGATAGTTTGTCACATTTTGTTCTGACAAAGTTTATGTGCATGTTTCAGTGGTCCTGATATCTATACTCAGCATAAAGTATCCAAGTATAGAAGTTGAGTCAGTGGCAGGAAATAAAATAACTTTTTTCACGGGACCACTTCTTTATTTCATTTTAGCTTATCATTTCCTGAAACATGAAAAATATGTAAAAAATAATCCTAAAACTTAGCACATGAGAAACCTGGGGATTTAAATATTAACTATTTTTATGAATTATTTATGCATCTAAATATCTACCACGAGTAAAGGATCAAATATTAACTGTAAGAAACCTTTGACTTCTATAGAACTTCCTATTAAGATCCCAAAGTATTTTTATTCCTACAATCTTAAATATACCTATCCATCCATCCATCCGTCCTCCATCTATTCAATTCAACATGTTTATTTATCTATTATTATATATCAGATAAAATGCTAAGCCCTAAAAACTGTGATGAAAAAATCATATATGTCTAGTTCCTACCCTTAGGGTGTTTTAAAAGAGTTGAGGATATAGATATTAAAATTATAATTAATTTTTAATTTGTTATAATTAATTGAATATAATTATGGAAATTAGTAATAAGCTAAACGTGTGTTCTCTTCTGGAGGAAATGATCTTTAAGCTAAAAAACTGAAGAATAATTCAGATTTTAGCCATTTTACCGAAGCAACATAGCAATAATTATATCTATTTTTAAAAAAATGTAAATTTAGACCTGGAACTTCTTGCCAAAACTATAAAGCAAATGAGTAAGGGACTCTGAATGAAGAAACAAAGTCTTTATCCTCCAAGGCTAGGTTTCTCTAGTCTTTAAAATGTTCAGGGAAGAAAAGGGAAATGAGTAAGAAATGCAAATAACATTTTGGAAGATAATAACTATAGGTTATGGGTCTGGAAACAAAAAAGGCAGTGGCTGCCAGGAGGTTGGCCCCTGGGGAAATGCAGAGGCAGGTATGAAGAGTAGCTCTCACCTTCAAAAGGTAGAATGACAACACATAGAATGGGAGAAAATATTTGCAATATATCTAATAAGGAACTTGTATCTAGCATATCCAAAAAATTACAACTCAATAATAAAAAGACAACCCAATTAAAAAATGGGCAAATGATCTGAAAAGACATTCCTTCAAAGAAGGTGTAGAAATTCCAATAAGCACATGAAAAGATGCTGGACATCTTTAGCCATCAGGGAAATGCAAATAAAAACTTCAATGAGACAACACTTCATACCCACTAGAGTTACTAGAATTAAAAAGTCAGATAATGACACCTTGTTGAAGACATGAGGAAATCAGAAATCAGAATCCACATGCACTGCTGGTTGGAATGTAAGATAGTGCATCCACTTTGGAAAACAGTCTAGCAGATCCTGAAAAGATTAAACATAGAATTACTATATGACCCAGCAAGTCCACTCAAGAGGACTGAAAATATACGTCCACACAGAAACTTGTACACTGGATGCTTATAGCAGTATTATTCACAATAGCCAAAAAGTGGAAACTGCCATAGTGTCTTTCAATGGAGGACTGAATCAGCAAAATATGTATATCCATACGATGAAATATTATTCACCCATAAAAGCAATGAACATGAAATTTTGTAAGCATTATGCTAAGTGGAAGAAGTATGTGATCACAAAAGATCATATATTATATGACATCATTCATATAAAATATCCTCGATAGGGAAATCTACAGAAACAGAAATTAGAATGGGAGTGGGAGTTGGGAGGTGCAAGTGGATAAGTGGGTGATAACTACAGAGGACAGGGTTTTGTTGTTTTCTGAGGCGATAAAATTTCTAAGATTGACTGTGGTGATGTTTGCGTATATCTGTGAATTTATTAAAAATATTGAATTCTACACTTTAAATGTTTGAATTGTCTGTGAATTATATCTCAATAAAACTATTTCAAAAGGTGGGTCTCACATTAGGCTAACCTGCTTATAAATATTTGCTTTTAGAAACTACTGCAGTAAGCTCTCTGGTTTTATAGGGATCTGTGGGCTTGAGAGATGGTTGAACTGTCTCACTAGAATCTACCAGCCAAGTGGCCTACTGGCTTGTTACCTGGATCAATTACACTCTAAACCTCTCTGCGAACACCAGTTTTGGTGTGGAGAACTAAGGAGAGTGGGTAGATGGCAGATGGGGAATGAGGGAAGGAAGGAAGGGAGGGAGGGAGGGAGGAAGGAAGGA